>UCOL01002211.1:0-27713 GCA_900474335.1 Ormyrus nitidulus
CCCCCCCTCCCCCCCGTCCGATGAGAGAGAGAGAGAGAAGATCTCGCTCGCGGGCGGCCGCCGTCTATTGTGACAGCGAATTAAGCGATTCCCACGTCGAGAGAGAGAGAGAGAGAGAGAGAGAGAGAGACGGACAAAGGAAAATACGTGGTGCGGCGCGTGTGTCAATCGTGTCGTTTCGAGGGCTTGGCGGCATCTTGTAAAATCTCTGCCGTGTCGCGCATACTTTCCTACGCCTTTAATCGTCCGAGACGGGGGAGGGATCAAAGACGCGGAGAGAGAGAGAGAGAATTCCGTCGAACGGAAAAAGAAAGCAAAGCAAATGCTGAGCGGAGAGGAAACAAAGCTGACGTGGGCGACTCTCGTCTTGCTTTGTGTTAAACTCTGCTTTTTTTTCTCTCTCTCTCTCTCTCGGCCTGCTCCGAGTTGCGTTATTAACGATTTTCTCTTCTCTCTCTCTCTCTTTTTTTCATCGTTTCGCGATTGAAAGATTTTCTGTGGTTGTATACGCGAGATGAATTAATAATGCCCCAGACAATGACTTTTGTTATTTAGTCTTTTTACGGAGAAGTATGATTTGAGCGAATGGAGAATTTCGATGAAAGAATACAGCGGGACGGAAAATATTATTCCTGCTGGAAAGTCACTGTAATTATCCATTGTTTCGATTCATTAGAAGATCATAAAGTGTAATTTACATAATTTAGTCAATATTTGCTTGTGATGTCTTGCGTCGGATAATTTTGTTGCCTTATTCTAATTTCTGTTTTTGTTTTGTTTACTACACCTACCTAACTTCTCTTTCCCAACTATAATTTTTGTTTTGTCAACTGCACCTACCTAACTTCTCTTTCCCAACATTAATTGTGAAATTCTTCCGTCACGACGTGCCGACAAATATTGATTCCTATTTTTAATTCCCACCTCCGTAACCAGTCAAGTCCTTGATCAAACTCCTCCCCTAACCCTATCATCCCGGATAACTTATTCCGCCGTTTCCCCGTCCGCGCATCGACACTTTTCTCCCGAGGAAGGGAAAAAAGCAAAAAGAAAGAAAAGACCGAAGGCCCGGAGCGCAGCGTTGATGCATAAAAAAGGAGTAGTAGCGCGCTCATTTGAAAGCAGCGCAAAGAAGCCGTTGCGCTCGCGAGAGAGGCTCTTGCCCCGGCGCTCGTGTTTACCGAGACACGAAGCCGAAGCCTTAAAAGTGCCCCCGAGGAAGCGGGGTCGCGCGCAGCAATATCTCCCGCGGGGCAGTGACTCTCTCTCTCTCTCTCTCTCTCTCTCTCTCTCTTTCTCTCTGCCGCCGTCGTCGTCGTCGGAAGCTGGAAAAAAGAACTCCGCCGCCGCCCCCATTCGGGCCGACGGACGTCTGAGATAACGCCTCCGGGCGCAGCTGCCGCCGCCGTTGCTGCTATACCTCTTTGAGAGAGGAACGACCTGGACGCAAAGGTGCAGGCAGGAACGACGAATATCGAGTTAGAGGAGCAAAGGCGCGAGTTTTCATTCCGCGGCTCGGCTTCTCCTGTATTTTTTTTTGCTTTTTTTTTTTGAAAGTTAACTTCGTTCCGCCGACGCGTCGGAGTAAATATCGACTTCGACTTCCTCTCGGAGGCGCTCGTTTTATTTATACTCCCTTGACGAAGACGCGACGCGGACGACTTTTTGCCTCGCCGAGGCGAGGCAATTTTTTTAGTCGACGCCTTTACAACCGACGCCTGGCTGCTTCGCCTTCTTCTTCGAGAGCTGAAAAATACATTCCTCTGTGGATATCTAATAAATGTTTCTTTCAGCGCCGATGTAGCTTCGCGAGTGTCCGAATGCATACTTCATGCCGCTGATACACACAGAAGCTTACACAGCTTCAAATCAATCTCTCCGGCTGCTTTGCAGCTATATCGCTTAATCTTTCATCCACCGCTCCTTCGAGCTCCTCGAGGCCCGCGAGTCTTCGCAACGGCTCTTCCCATTCTTCTCAGGAGCGAGGAGAGAGAGAGAGAGAGAGCTGCGATCCCGACAAAGCCTTAACAATAATTGCAAAATTACCTCTTCTCCGTTTGGGCGCGTAACGAGAGGTGAGCAAATATAAGGACATAATAGAATTGGGCAAGCGAAAGTGGAGCGCACTTGCCAAGATTCGCGAGAGCAAAATAGAAGCCATGAGAAAATGGGGGGGGGAAGGGGTGGGGAAGTAATAAATAGCGCCGCGCGGCCCGCTGGGAGAGAGAAGAGCTGCATCCCGAGAACTTACCGCCGTGAGAAAAGCCCCGAGACGAGAGAGACGACGACGACGACGATCTAAAATGTACGCTCGCCTTTATTTCGCCTCGTGTACAACAAAATAGCATTAGCCTGTGCAGAGACGTATAAAAAGAGAGCTTTAAAAAGAAGGGATGCAGCGGAGTTCGCGCTGCCCTTTTTTTTCTCGAGCTTTTTATAAAAATCTGTTTTTAAGAGGACGCTAAATCCCTTACACTCGTTTTCTGGCAGGGACACGAGTGTATATTTTAAAAATTACAATGCTCGTTACCTATTTAGGTAGACACCGCACGTTTTTGCACTTTTTAAACAAGTTTTAACGAACAATGTAACCAGGCGACGTGCCCGCGGCCGAGACGCGCGACGTTCACGCGTCCTTATTCATTATTAAAGCTGCATTAGCGCGAACAAAAATTTCTGACTCGACTCGTTCTGCCGGCGAGTACTCTTTTTTTTTTTGTCGCTCTCGTTGCGCAACAGCCGTCGCACGTTTAATGCGGGACCATTATCGTTTCATTGACCGTGGCGGCGTTACGTCACGACTCGCTTACATTTCGTATAATTCTTCGCTCGCGATCGCCGAAGTGCAGCTGATCGCGCGCTTTTTGCGCTGCGTTCCCGATGCACGCATAAAATCTGCCCAAAAATTGCTTTTGATACACTATTTCCGAGGAAAGGCTGGCGGCGACGTTAACTGAAATCTAAAGCTCGCGGAGACGAACAACAAGCAGAGAAAAGCAATTGTTCGTTAAATCGAAAGAGAAGAGGGAGAGAGAGAGAGCATTTCACATTCGCGCTTTCCCGCTTCATTGATTTCCCCCTCGTTCCGCGCTCTTTCAACGGTCCATTTTCGCACCTTTTCCACCTCGTCGGGCCGTGAATTTCTTCGCCTTTTTCCGGGCTAATGCGAGCCTCCTCTCTACTCCGCGCTTTTATTATACGACGAATTCGTTCCTCCTCCCGACGACCGCCGATACGAGCGGAAAAGAGTCCTCTCTCTCTCGAAGCGCCCCGAGAAGAGAAATTAATATTCCCCGTTTAAATTAGTAAGGAGGCACTCAGCCTCTCGCCGGCGCCGGTCTCCTTTTTCCGTGCGAAAACTCCGCCGAGGTGCATTCGAGTCTTGCGAGCGCTCGACTCGCTCGCGCCTCCTCCTTTTTTCCGCTCTCTCTCTCTCTCTCTCTCTCTTTTTTATCCCCCCGTCGCTTTTCCTAATAGGCGGCTGCGTGGGATGTCCCCGGGGATGCAAACGAGGACGCGGCGGCGGATGGATGTATTATTTTGCTAATTGAACATTGCGCTCGTTTAATTGATAAAAGTTGCGCGCGCTCGAACCGAATGCTCGCGGGATACGAAAGTGGGCGACGACGACGACGCGCGCCGTTAGTGAAGTTTTACGATGGAGAGCCTTTTTCCCTCTCCCGCGTGGATGTATTTACGAGGGCGCATTACGGCGAAGCATGTCGTTATGGTCCTTCTATCGGAAAAACAATCGCTTTGATTTTGTCAAAAGCAGCACGAGCTCTCAATCTGACCAAGAATGTTTCGCGGAATTTAACCGTCGGCAGTCTCGTCGAGTTCAAACCCTCATTTCAATATCGGAACAGAGCTATTTCTAGTTCGAAAACGTATATTCAATAATTCCCCCCCCCCCACTCCGCTAATCCCCCGGCGATATTAACGGCTGCGCACACATTTCGTCCCGAAAAATCCGCGCGAGCTATCGAATGCGACATTAATTTCAAAGGGCGTCATTCGCCTCGATATGTCAATTATACCCTCGATCCGCGGTGTGTAATTACGTTTACAAACAAAGCCTCCCGCCCCCCTCGCGCGGATTCTTCGCTCCGAAATTAATCGCGAGGCTAGAATAATGCACACCGACCAGCTCGTATAGGATAAACCGACGGGGTGGGGAGGATAATCAACTTTCCGTCGGTCCCGGTCTCAAAAGGCCGCATTGTGCGCCCTCCCCTCGCCGCCCGACACAGAAATCCATCAGAATGCCGAGAAGCTCCGCGCTCGATCGCGGAGTATATATATATATGCGCGCGAACAAACGCGGTGGGACCTGCGAACCGTCGAAGAATGAGCTCCATTCGAAGACGTCGGCCGGATTTCCAATAGCCGCGGAGCTATGCGGAAAGCGGCTGCAGCCGAGGTGTCGCTTTGTTGCCTCGCGGCGGAGGAAAATTCAATTTTACGCTCAGTTTGAGGTGGCCGAAACGCGCCGCGTCGTTGTCCTTTGCGAAGCGTTTCTTTCGCGCGAAGCTTCTCTCGCGAATTTCGAACGAGTCGATATGAGACTCACGTTTGCGTCGCGGTTTAGGCGTCATTATTTAACGGTTCGTTATGAATTGACGTCAGAGGGAGAGGATTGGAATTGTAAATTAGCCGCTGGATTTTTTTTTTTTTTTTTCAATTAAAATAATACTCGGCGGCGGCTCGAGTTTAATCGTCGTTCATTGCCGATGAAGTTTCAATCGATAAGCAGCCACTGTATATGTTTTGAAAATTAATTTATCGCGTGCGGCCACGAGGCTAAATGAAATTCCTTCCTCAAAATTGAATTGAATTTGAGAGGGGAATTCTTCGATCCCCCAAACGCCGAGGCTTCCACTTTATCAGCAACAACGAAGTTATATAATTACTCCCCGCGATATTCGCTCCATCGGAAACTTCTTTAAAACGGGCAAATATACACACCATCCATTCCCCGACACCCGACAAAGGCCGCCCCCGACAGGTCGTTCCTCCCGGAAATGAAATACCGTCAAACTGCACGTGTCCGGCGTCCCAGAAGGAGAGTTCAACAAAAAAACCGCAGCAACTCCGCGAAAAAGGCAAATAGCAGCGGAGAACCGCACCGATACGGCTCTCGGGCAAAGGGGCAAATCGATCCTCCGTCCCGGGCCGCATAAGCCGCTCCGTGATTAATCGCCCCGGGGGGAGAGGGGGTTATTAGAAATTGAATTCCGCGCTCCTGCCCTCCCCCGACAGTGGCGCCGATCGCGCTAATTTATAGGAGAGAGAGAGAGAGAGAGAGAGAGAGAGAGAGCCGCGATCGCGAACGAGGCCGATTGTTCGCGTAGTGCGCGCGGTCAAGCAGCTCGCGGGAATTAACGCACCCGGCGGATTCTCACGCGCGGCGGTCTCTCTTTTGGGTCGCGTCGACCGACTGCACCGAAGACCGCTGCTTTACGCGGGGGAGGGGGGGGGGCGTCGGGGGAGCCTGTTTTCGCAGTCGAAGTTGGCCGCGGATGTATTGGGATTTTGGAGGGTTTGGCTCGAGCGCGGAAATTTGGGAAATTGATTGCGATGTTCTTGGATGGGATTTTAGCAGTACTGTTCGATAACGCTTAGGTAACATTTGGGAATGATATTGTTGGATTTAATGTAAATTTTCATTAACGTTTGTTTTTTACTTTGTAAATGAAAAATTTATTTAAAATGAATTTAATGTTATGCGGTTCATAATAGGAAATTTATTATCATGAAAGTGTAAATATTGGAGTTCGTCAAAATTACCCTGAAAAACATTATTTATTTACCCTGGTATTTCAAAAATTTATTTGAAAGCAATATTCGCCGGTACTGTATATTTTTATTAAAAAACAAAAAAAAATACATTTATTGCTCTTTAATTCAATAAAAAAAAATCATTTAAACTCTTTTTATTTTTACAATTTTTATTTTTATCCAATTATGCATACTATAGTTGCATATAAATATAGAAGACGATTTCAAGCCTACCGAATGACTTAATTAAGGTTCCTGCAATAATCTTTTATCAAGCTGAACGTCATCTAACGAAACTTTCCTCACACCGACATAAACATTTTAGTTAAGATTAAGGAGCGCTATCGCGAAGAGGAGACGAGGCGGGTTTTAATTAAAATTAATAATCCGGATAAAATACGATATCCGCCGCAAGTTCGCCGCTCCAAAATCCATCATACTAAAAAAAAGCGCCTCTTATCCGATCCTCCAACGGTAAGCTAATAAACCGGCGGCCGCCAGAGCTCCGTCAGCTCCAACTCTAAACGCGGACCTATCCAAACCTGCATCCTGCCGCGGTCTGTACAGCGTCCGTCGGCGGGGGGAAGGGCGTTAATTCGGCCGGGAGAGAGAGAGGAAACGTCCGATGTCCGCCTCGCGCCGGCGGAAATTAAAAACCCTCGTGCCGCTGCGTGCACTCGCGCGAAATTAATAGACTCCGGGCCGAGTTTCCGCCGTATCATTGGACGGCGAGCCGCCGCGGTGCGGCTCGGTCGAGGCGATCGATTTTCCATTTTGGCGTTTTGACTCTCTCTCTCTCTCCCGCGGGACAGCGCGGGGGAGGAGGGACGGTTTCGATTTTACGAGTGACAATATTCTGCGCGAAAGTGATTCTACGCAGCTCGTTTTCGCGCCGCCGCCGCCGCTATGATGCTTGTTACATTGTGTAACGAGGGATAGCGCCGTTTCGCGCATTAGGAGTATTGTTAATGGGCGGTGAAAGTATTTCGTATTATACGCCGGGACTCGGGTTCGAAGCTTGCTTAATGTTTTTAGCGAGGATCGATCGTTTGCCTCGTTATCGTTGGTAAAAGTGAAATTTCGAACTTGTATTACATTCCAATTCTAAACGCAAATTTAGCCCATTCATTTTTATCAATATAAAATTTGGAACAATTAAATCCGAACGAGCCTCGCTGTTACGTCAGCCGTCGGGCTTCTCGAAACCCCTCTTCCCTCGCCTATATTATACTAATCCGCTCAAAAACATCGCGCTCATCCTCGAAAATGAATACTGTCCTCGTCGATATACTCGCAATCCTTCGGAGCCCTCCCACGGCCTCCGCGCCGTCCTCCCGAAAAGAATATCGCGCGGCGTATATTTCGCAACCGCGCGCGGCCTCTCTCTCTCTCGCGACAAATACGAGCCGCCGCGGGGATACATCAAAGCCCCCTCGAAAGCCGGCAGCAGCAGCGGCAGCGGCGACGGCTTTCTATCTCTCTCTCTCTCTCTCTCTCTCTCGGGCCATTACGGCCGCGGAGCCATTACATCAAACGCGAGAGAGCTTCGCGACGATCGCTCAATCGAGGGAGGGAGAGAGAGAGAGAGAGGAGAGAGCACGGGCCGCCCGCGCAGGTATAGGTACATTAATCGCCGTCGACAGCACAGCCCGCTTTTGTGCAAATCGAGTCCCGCGGCTGGGAAGAAGAGGGAATCGGGCACGATTCGCGGAATCCGCTTTGTGGTGCACCTAATGCCGCGGCTGGAAACCGATCGGCTCTCGAGACTTTTCCGCGGGATCGTACATAACCGAAGAATGGAATGGTAATGAGGTGCGATCGCGCTGGAAATTGGAGGAGGCGGATTAGTCGACGGGTTTTGGAATTGTGGGCTTTCGCGCGCGTCCCGTTCGAGTCGAGGCGATTTCGTGTGTTATACCTCCTCTGGAGTGGAAGAGCTGCTGTATCCTTCTCAGTACGCTTTCTTTGTCCATTGCTGGCTCTCTCTGTGCGTGAAGAAGACGTTAAATTGAAATTAATGCGTCACTCTGCCGCGCGTGTAAATTGTATTACTATTAACCTCTGTGGAAACGGTCGAGATTTGCAGAGGAAGGAACCTCGGGTCTGTATTGTTTACATTTTCACGGTGGGACGTTCTCGTTATATTATTTGTAGCCGTCGGGAGCTGTTAAGCTTCTCTATTTGTACGATTGGCGTTGAACGTATACAGTTCGATATTTGCGTGTTTCGTTTATACATTTAATATATTTCCTACTATTTGCAGTATGTTAAACAGCATTGAAAGGAGAAAGAATAAAGCCTTGAAACAGGAAGGAATTTTAAATTATATAAAAACAGCAGTAAATATTCTGTTTATGCGGTATTCCACGTTTTATAATTCGATTGTCCGACGGGGGAATATTGCCGAGGCACTTTATAAAGTTTGCGAAAAGTGGTAAAAAGAAAAATGCCAGCATGTTCATGAGAGGACAATGCATCACCGGGGAATAAGCAGGTGGACGTGTATAAAGAGGTTATGTTGTTATAAAAGCGACATGTATAGACATACGCGATGCCTGGCTGCGTCTATATACCGGTGCTGTTTCTATACACATCTGTGTCCCTGAGTTTGAAACGCAGACGGATTCGTGCAACAAATACGCGAAGAATATTTAAAATTTAAAAGTTAGTGAAGCGCGGAAATTGAAAGATAAATATTATCTGCTTAATTTTATTTTCTCCAAAAGGAATATTTATAGTTAAAACGAGGTAAATATACTTTATTTCGCTGCTTGGTTGTACTAGAGAAAGTTATAAACTCTCCGTAAACGAGAGCCTTTGTGCGAAGCAGGTTTGTATATTATTTACGTTTTGAATTTTTTGCGCGATAAAATTAAGAAATCATTTCAGGTGTACTTTCTAATATTGAAATAAATTCTAAAATTAGACAACTCAATCGGAATAAATAATTCGATTTTCGAATCGCCTCGGCATTTCCATATTTTGAAAGTAAAACTAATTTAATGTGGAAGCTTGTAATTGTCAACTTTCAAAATGTTCGGATATATCGCTCGAACGCCTATAAAATTATTCACCCATTAGATATCTTGGGGTATAAGTGCAAAATTGCAATATTTAAATTTCCCGGCAGTTAAACTATACCGATCTGAAATTTTTATCCATCAAACTGAATTTCGAAACGCCGACGTAAAGCAGAGCCGCGATACTTTTTCAACTTTTACAAGTGCATTGAAAATATTAAACTCAAATTTCCCGCTCAATTTTCTGCAGGTGTAATTCCGCGAAAAATTACCTCGCTCTTGTCCCAACCGTTGATCAGCGGGAAATCCCAAAAATTATCGTCCGACCGTCGGAGGCCCTCGAAATTTTCTTAAAAATCCACCGAATAAATTATTTCTCCTTCACCGGACAATACCCAAAATCCCCGCAAACTATCGAATTTACCCACACATATTCCAGCCCATCAAGCCAAATAATAACCCGCACAAAGGTCCTCCCAATAATTGAATCTCCAAAGTGGAGGTACACCGTTGTGTGCACAATGCGCTCGATGTCTCCCCGCCGAAACACGTATGCCCAACTAAACTTGTCCCGGCCGCGCGACGTATAATTTCGGCGTTTCATTGCATACGTGCTCCTTGACCGAGAGGCCGCGCCGCGCCGCTCCTCTCCTCGTCGAAATGCCCCATTCATCGCGCGCGCTATCCGCGGTATATACACGAGAGCGCATCCCATTGAAACGAACTGCCGTCGATATACGGCCGGGGGGAGCGGGGGGCATAAGCCTTTAATCAGCACGGCCTTGCGCAATGGCAGTTGGAGCGGAGCTAAGCCGGCCCGGTGACAAATAACTCCGCGCGCGACACCATTACGCGGCGAGCGCTCGTGTATATATATATATATAGAGGTATACACGTAGCGAATTACAGCCGCCGGGAGGGACTTGCGACAAAAATTATTATAGAGAGCCCCGCGACGGAGGAGCCGAGAGGATACATCAGACTTTCGCCGAAGACGGCGCAGTTTTACGGGGATAATATATGTATATATACGTCGTTGAGTTTTTCGCGGATCCGGGCAGTCTGGGTTTTAGAGCGGCTAATTTTTTGCTTGTTCATGTTTAATCTGCGCTTTAATGCTCGAGACAGGCGCGGGCGGGAGAACGGCTTTTCCGAGACGGCGTATTTTCGCTACGCAACGCTCTCCTGGCTCCAGGGGCATAATGCAATTGAGATCGTCGCGCAACGCTCTTTTTACGCCCGGAGGGAAAATCTAGGCCCGCGGATTTCGAGGAAAAATATAGCCCTTTACCTAGGTATCGGAAAAGCCTCGTTCCTTGTTTTTTCCCCTCTCGCGGCCGCCTTGTGCACTTGCATTAGCGCAGGTGTGAGCGCGCGGCCAGCGCCAATGCAGGTGTCCGAGTCGTAAAATACCTGCTATCTTTTTTATGCTTAATGTTTTATCATTCGGGACGTCGAAGCGTGCAATAGATGCGCTTTGTTCGCGCGCGAGACGTCTTTTTTTTTTGAAAAAAAAAAAAAAAAAAAATTTTACAACAATCGCTTGTTCATTAGAGCAAAGTGGTTAACGATACGAAGCGTCTTTCTTTCGAAAATCTTGCCCGCGGCAGTCGCAAATGAATTCGCGCAGTCGAGCTGCGAGTCCCCAACAAGATTCCCAATTAATTCATTTTACCCAAATCCCCCGGGGTTTAATAAAAAGCCCCGGCGAAATCCCCGGCAGGCCGCCGAGGAGAGCGCGCCTTGCTCTTGATTCGCTCGGCGGTACATATATATAACTTTGCCGGGAGCATATATATATAATACATTGTTCGGGAGTGCGCATATATAAAAGCTGCGCGGCCGAGAGGCGCGCGCGGGGATTTGAATTGCAAACGTACCGGAAGTGGCGGCAGCGGCGTTATGGTGATGGTGGCCGTGTCCGGAGCCGCCGCCGCTGCTGCCTCCGCTCGTGGCGGAGTGCACGGCGTTGGTGGCCGCGGTCGCGACCTGCTTCAGCGCCGTTAGCACCATCATCTTGGCTGCTCTCCTTTTTTTTCTCTCTCTCTCTCTCTCTATCTCTCGATAGGGCTGATCGAACTCTCGGCGCACACTCAACACACTCTCACCACGGGCACACGCGCGGGCAGGCCGCGCTTGGATTTTTTTGACTTTCTCTTTGCTGCACGCTCGCTTGCTCGCCTCTCTCTCTCTCTCTCGCGCGCGCTCTTTCTCTCCTCGTCTTTTCGAGCGAGCGACGATGAGCGACCTCGAAGTTTATGCACGAGCGGGATGCGTGAAAGGCGGTCTTTTATACTTCTTTTTTTTATATTCTAGGCTTGCACACTGCTGCTGCTGCTGCCGCCGTCGACGGAGCTGCCTTTCCGCTCTTTGATACCCGAGAAACTTTATCTCTCCCCGGGCAGTCTCTGACGCTTTGTCTCTCGTCCCTCCTCGGCTAACCTTAAATTTCCAGCGGCCGATACCATAATTAACCGAGGAGTTATCCAATCAGCGGCGGATCTCGGCTTCGGGGAACCAGCCAGCTCGCGCTCGTAACGCCAGTCGGCCGCGCGTTACACTCGGGATTTTCTCCTGGCGCGCTTTCTCCGCGCAAAAATTTCACCGAGCCGAGTGGCTGCCGCCGCCACCGCCGCCACCGCCGCCGCCGCCACTGCTTCCTCCGCTGCCCACGCAACCGACGTTGGACTGTTCGCGTGTGCAGGCTTCGCGAGTCGTCCTCCCGCAGGAGAGAGAGAGAGAAGGCGCGGAGGTGGACGAGGTCTCGGCTCTCTCTCGTTTTTCTGCGAGGGAAATACACGCTTGGCGAGCGGCTCTGCCCCGCACTCGCGACTGTCTTCGACTGGACTGTCTTCGCGGTGAGCGCCGCCAGCGCTGCCTGGCTACGGCCTTTCCCTCGACTGTCGAGGCCCGAGCGACGGGCCCCGCGGACGAAGGAGCAACGGAGCCAAGGAGGAGAGAGAGAGAGAGAGGAGAGGAGGCCGCATCGTTTATGGCTCCTCTCCACTTCGGCATTGGGACGCCGGGAGCTCCGATGCTAACCGGAGGTGCCTCGTTATGCCTGCCAGTGGTTTTTTTTTTCATTTTTATTTTCGCGCAACTGTCGTTGACGCGAGCGTTGATTCGAATTTTAAATTTTTCGGTTTTAAATAACGTCCTCTTTTTCGTGTGTGGCGCTTATTTTTTTTATTTTAATAAGGATGTTTTAGCGTATTTTTTGTCGATTAATCGTTTACTATTCTGTTTTCTTTCTTTGAATTAGAGCGTAGCTACCGTCAATTAAAAATAATTTGATAAATTTCGTATAAAGAAGCTTCGAGCATTGTTATTTCGAAGCGTCAGCATACTTTGAGAATAGTAATGATGCATTCATACGAAGAGCGCAAACCAGTAACTTCTATGCACTTAATTTGGATATTTTCAACCGCGTTCGAAAACTCTATTTGTCTGCGCAATGTTTTTTTCTTGGGCTCTATAGAGTTGGAAGCTCGATTGTGTATTTCTCGGGAGGAAAATATTTTTTGTTGACAGTTTATAAAATCGAATTTGGTCCATTCCTCTTTTCCTGAAGGTATGTTTGTAAAAAGCCAGAAATAAACCAGTTTCGGCAACAAAGACAGGTAAAATCAAAAGGAAGGCTTAATTAAAATGTTTTAATTGCTATAGTTTTCACGGAAAGACTCGAAAATGTTTGGAGTAATTTGAGAAAGGTATTTGTTTTTTACTAGATTAGTTTATATTTCGCTAACCAATTATTTTTCATAAAATATTTGGTATTTAAAATACGTTCAATGAGTTTAAAGAAAAAACGTGCTATTTATCAAAAACTTACGTCAAAAGACAGATTTAGATATATCCATTGGTAACTCACCTGTAACAAAAAAAGCTTGACTAAGAATTTTGTCCTGAATTAATCTTAATTAAAGTTTTAAAAAGTAAGTATTAAAAGCAGTCTTTTCTGTTATACTAATAAATTTAAATATAAACAATGAACTTCCCGTTGGAAATGCTAAAATCAAAGCATTGTTTAATATTAATATTTAATATTTAATGAAGCAGAATGCCTTTTTAATGCTTTATATTTTGCGCATGAAAGGTTTTAATTAATATCTGTCAAACTTGAATTACCCTCATGGAAGCAAAAATTATAGTGCACAATGAATATTTATTATTAATTATTCAAGTTATTAATCAACGCTAAAAGATGATTTCTTTTAAAAAGAACATCAAAGTAAAGCGCATTCAATTTGTAATAAAATGGCCGTGATTGATGCAATTAACATCGAAAATTGTACAACAATTCTGATAAAATAATTAAGGAAGAAAGATTGTCTGGTCATTGTCAGATAGTTATCGCGGAATCAAAGAAACAATTTTCCATGCATGAAAAACATTACGTCAGAGGCGGCGACAATGGGGTAATTACGTGGTAATCTAACGTCATTAATCGTCGAGCTGGTAATGAGGATTGGACCTATTCGTTATAAAAAAAAAACAAAATCTTATCGCGAGTCTCGTCGAGTGCGAGAGAAAATTGCCCGATAATGCACGGACAAATCAATGCTAATTACCGGAGAAGAAATCTTCTCCGCGCCGAAGATTTTCAAAAAATCGAAAAACCACTTGATTTTTTTTTTCCGTCAATTAAAAGACTGTTATTGCGCCGCCGAGCTCTTTATCTCGCTTAAAAATAAACGCTCACGAATTCGGGAGGCCCATATATATTCCCGTCGCCACTTAGCTTTGCACGACTTTATCAGCGCGATAAACGAACGAATACACGCGCGTCCCCCCAAAAACTCCGGCCGCCAGTGGATAACGTTCGAGTTCAGTAAGACATCGCGCGTTCCCGGCTCACCTCGCTCTCCAAACGGTTTAATCGCGATTTGAATGCGCGTAACGAGCCCTCGGCGCACGGAGAGCGCGACATTAATTCCGCCGATCTCTCCTCGAAATATTAAATCGCCATTAGCGCGATTTTCCAGGCCCCCGCGATTTATAGCCCGAGGCGGCGCGCAATATTTTTCGGCGCAATTACGGCTTTCGGTGTATCGAGCTCGCGGGAGGGAAATTTCTCGGGCCTACGCGACGACGACCCCCACCGAGCTCCCGGCGCGCAATGCAAACGCAACAAATCACGCTTAATTACAAGCGGCGAATCTGCGCGTGAGCCACGAGCGGGAGAGCCGCGAGCCAGGCAGAGAGCGGGGCTGGCGAGCGTCCAAGGCTGGGATATCGCGCTGTAACACCGGCCGCCCGGCGGCGCTCAGGTGCGACGGCGCGCGGGGCCTTTTCCGCGCGGCTCTCGACCTTTTAAATTCTACTTTGTGCTATATATCGTCTGCCCCCTGGGCTTGGGGGGAGGGACGTCGACGACTACGACGACGTGTCGACTCGGGTTTTTTTTTGTCGACTGGGGAAATGGGGCCCTTGGGAGGGGGGGATTAATTGGGGACGGTGAATGGCATCGGTCCGCTGCAGTCGCGTCGGTTGAATAAGTAACTCGGGAGAGTATCGCGGGGAGACTTACGAGAGCACTTTTACGGTGAAATTTTAAAAGACCTCGGCTGTTTTTACGGCGCAACTTTTGACAAGCTGCTTCTCTTACTTTCGGGTATAACAGCGCGAATAACAGCTTGCACGCTCCAGAACCTTGGGAGGGCAAAAAGAGGAAAAAAAAAAAATAAATAGTAACATTACGCGGCACGCAGCGCAGCTGGGTAAAAGATTGCATTTTAAAATAAATGAACTTTATCACCCGGCGAGACGTTACTTTTATAATACACGCATATTCTTCTTGCACACCTTGCATTTTACATTATACCCATTTCCGTAACGCGTCGCAAAGTCCGTACGGGAGTGAAATGCAACAAAACCCCGACTCGTATAATTTCATCTTAATGAATGAGAGAAGAAAACAGCCGTTTGTTCCTCGCCGAACACCGAAAGACTTCGTTCCTTCGGGCGAGGCGCAATTATTCAGAATCGCATTTTCTCCCGGGCGTTTATTTTCCCAATCGTATATATATATATATATGTAGTGGAGACGCAGCGTAAAGCGCTCGAGCGACAAACAGCTCTCCAGTAGTACGCGATACATGTATACACAGAAGCGTGGGAGTAGGAGGTGTAGGAGTAGGAGGAGAGCAGACTCCTCGCTCCGGCAGAGAGAGAGAGAGAGGCAAAAGCGTCGCCGAGAGTTTCACCTTCCAGAGAGTGGCGGCAGAGGCTATGAGAAGGGAATTCAACACAAAAGCGCGCGCTCCTCTCTCTCTCTCTCTCCGCGACGACGACGTTGCACAATCCATTATATTCTGCGGGGAGGCTCGAAAGAGAGACCGAGATAGAGAGAGAGAGAGAGGCGCCAGGGGAAATTCAGGAAAACATATTTACCGGCGCTTCTGGAGCAGAAGCGAGAGGGGGCCCGCGCATACATTCGCGCGAGTTTCCACACTTGAACTTGACTGAGCCTCGAGGAAGGGAGACACCGTATAGGACTCGATTGCTTTTCACCGGGCTATTCTTCCCCCCCTGCTTTTCGGCTCTTCCGCGGCTCGCTCTCCTTCCGCCGAGCTTCCTCGAAATGTAAGGCGCGCGGCGCGCCGCTCTGCAAACTTTTGTATGGGGCCTCTCTCTCTCTCCCTCTCTCTCTCTCTTTCTGCTCTCGAGCGGAATTTTTCTTGTACTCGGCCCTGCACTTTAGCCCCGAGGAGTTATGAATTACTCGTCACGAGTGGCTTGACAAGTCTTGAGCTATGATGATAAAAGTTTTCCCCGAGAATAAAGAAACTATTTTCCGACTAAAACTCCGCCGTTTTGTTTAGCAATTATTGCGGGCTCTCGAGGGTAAGACGAAGCCTTTATTTTTTTCCTTCCGTATTTTTGCATTTTCAGCGGGGGGTTACAACGCTCCTCTTTATTTATCGCGAAAGTTTCCGGCCGCGATACCACGAATTTTATCTAACGCGGATATCCGAATAAACAAAAATGTTTTTAGAATAAAAAAGCCGTACGTTTTAGGCGCGCCGGGCCCCTTTCCAGATAAAAACGTAATCTAGTTTGTCAATGATACAACGACGGGTGAGTTTTCACCTTTTCGAACGGCGAGGCGCGCGCACGAGTGAATTATTGAATCGAAATATGTACGAGCCGTGTTCGGGAGGGGCCGGGAAAAACTATGGCTTTTCAAATTTACAGCCGATATTTTACGGGGCGAGCGCGCGTAACTCATCCGCGGAAAATGGCCGGATCGATACTAATCCGACACGCGGAATGGCTTGTTAAAAAAGTTCGCACCATCCATCGGGGGGCCGAGCGTCAACGCTGCCGAATAAGAGGTGAAAAAAACAAAGATTTCCAGTCCCGTTTTTAATGTAAAACACGCAGGCCAAAGAGAATAGCGGTGCGCCGGGAGAAAGATTTTTACGGCATTTGCGACTCGGAGGAAAACACGCGGTAGTTATTACGTAAAAAGGTGACAACTTCTGAAGAATCAGCGAGTCGCGCGCGAGAGAGAGAGAGAGAGAGAGAGAGAGAGCTCAGAAGGGCGGAGAGTCTCACACTTGAACTTGGGCCGTTGTTCGAAAGAGCCTCCGCGCGACCCTTATACGTTACAAGCTCTCTTTGCTTTATTGCTTGAATATATTCGCTCTCTTATTCAGCTTCGAGCTTTTTTTGTTCTTTTCTTGCCAGGCTCGGGACGCGCATACAGCTTTGTAATCGCTTTTCATTCGAATCCGCGGCTCGTCATTGTTCGCTCGTTAATCCGCTGTAACTTTGAAATATTACTTTTCAATGCGGCCCGCGACAATGTTCTCGCTCGCCGGGGGGAAAAGGACGCGTGCTCTCGTTTGTATGCGCGCGCGTTGATTAAGACGGAATCGCCATCGGCGGGAGAGCCGTAATTATTGCAAAAGTGTCAGCGGTAAGGTAACAATTTATATATACTGAACGCCCCTGAAAACTTTCGAGAAAATCTTCAAGTTGAGAATTTAAATAGTGCAATTATTTCTCGCGGTAAATATCCTTAATAGCCGCGCGGAGAGAGTCGGTATGCAAAATCGGGCCTCGGTTTTTCGGTGCCGAAACTTCTCGCGAAGATACACAGCCGAGAGAGAGAGAGAAAGACGAGTCCGAAGTTGCGCAACTTCCCCGCTTCTTCGCCCAATAAAGCGGTCTTATTCAACGTTCCAGCGGGTGTAGTTAAAACTTTCTCCCCCCCCGACAAACAAAAAAAGGAAGTCCCGTAAATAATACGCTGATTATCTCGCGGCGGCAATTAAGAGCGTCGGGAAAATATGCCCGGCCCGTCGACGGAGCAAACGGCGCGGACTGATTATTCGATCCGTTTCGCGCTCGGCATCGGGAATCGCGCGAGCGCGCGCAGCATACGTGCGCCGAGAGCAACCAGGCCAATGCGATTGCGCGCGAAGGACGCGGCCAGAGAGCGAGAGAAGTGGAGTACGTAGGTATACTCGGGTAGAATCGAAGAGCCGAGGAACAATGCCAAGGGTGCGGGATATCGCAGTCTCTTCTTCGGGGACGCCTTTTGCATCTTGAATTATTATTGCCTCGGCGTAGGTGTGGGGATATATGTCGCCGCGCAGCTTGTTTTGCGGGAATATTTCGCGGTTGCGATTTGAAATTACGGAGGTGTGACGAAGTCGTCTGGAAAGCGTAGGATTTTAAAGATACTCGACTTGTTTTAATTAATCGGAAATGTCTTTTAACTAATGGAGCGCCGCTGGAGACGCGAGAGCGGAAGTATTATAAATTTCGTCGATTTTAGATTGCGAACAATTCGACGAGTTAATTATTCCTTGAATTTGAATAGAAAAATATAAGGCGAACGTTCGCATTAAATCCAGCCGGTGCTTGTTATCACTTATAATAATGACATCGAGTGCACGGCCGGGATAAAAATAAAGCGACAAGAGAAATAAAGGGTCTGGGAAAGAGGCAAATTAAAAGCTCGAGGCACCGGGAACTGCGGCTCGGTGAAAAGCACGGAAAAATATCCAGAAGTGCGGAGTAATTACATTGAAAGAGGAGAATGGCAGATCGGAGGTAAGCGACTTTTGTAACTTTGAAATGCTATTTTTTTTTTTTTTTTTTATTATACAGCGTTCCATTGTTTAAATATTTTGCTCCTCTGAATTACTTTGTAATAGTTCTCAAACTCGTTTTTACTTACTACACCATTTAAGCTAAGTTGTAAATTGATACAGCAAGAATAAAAAAACTGTTTAATCTTTCCAACGACTAACCTCTACAAACGATAAAAATATCCTCCCGTCGATTAAAAATAAACGATTTAAAAATCACGACTCCCTGAAAAAAAAGCCTCTCTCTCCCACCGCAGCGGCATTAAACGAAGTACATAATCCGCGTCTATCAAGCGCGTCTCCCACAACGCGTCCGGTTGAATTTTCCAATAAACCGTATACCTCGTCGAGGAGCTCCTCGCCTGGCCGGGGGATCGCGCTCCTCGCGCCCATTATACGCCACACTTCCACGTGCAGCGGCGCATAATGATCAATAAAAGAGCTGTGTGCCGCCCGGCGCGAAAGCCGCGCGGCGCGGCTCATTGTTTGCGCTCTCGCGCTCAATGATTTTAAAGGAAGGAGCGCCGGGGAGCGTATAAAGAGAGGCACCTGCCGGCGCTCGCTTTTGTGCGCGCGCACGACGCAGAATTGCGCGCTTGCGTAACGCTTATGTACGCCGTCGAGGATGCCATTTATTGCAATTAGAGCCGCGGAGCCGATATGCGCGGGCGCTCCATTGAATTTCCAATAGGTAGACGAGTTCAAGAGCTGTTCAACCGGGGCTGCCGCTGCAATGTGCGTTCTGCGACTTTTGTACGCGGCGAGGGGCTGAAGATGCGCACTCCGATTTCGAGGGGGAGGGGGGTTATTTTTTGAATTGGGGAGTGGGTTTACCGTGTAATTAACCGGGAGTTTTGGGTAGTTATCGTTTTGACCGAGCGGCGAAACCGCTTTGTAAATCGGCTTTGTTGCACTTCGCGGTCTTCGCTCAATGTTACTATGTGGAAGTTATCAAGTGCTTTTAGAGCTCTGATGCTCAGTTATTTTGTTCTAAATACTCCATAACAATTTCGGTTTGACATTCTATAATTTTTTAACGCGTCATTGTGCGACGGATGATTGTTAAACTCGTCGAATTTAACCGAAAGTAGCGCCGCCTTTATCTGCTTATTTTCCAGCGACTTAACTTTACTTTTAAATTCAAAGACGGTACATAACTCCGTAATGAGTTCTGCGTTTCACTTTCCGCGTTTATCCCCAAAGTCCATCGATCAACACTCCGCTCCATTTCTTTTCGCAATACTGGGGAAATTAAGTTGAACATCCGCGACTACTTTAATTTATTGCCTTTCCATCTTGGCTTACTCTCGCTCGTTATTCCCTCTCTCTTTCTCCTTTATAATACCAATCCCATTCCTCTCCGAAGTACTTCCCCCTTGTACACCGTTTGCAGACGAACAGCTGCGAGTGCCTTACAATTTCTCTTTTACTTTGTTTTCCTCCGATTTTCCCTCGGAGAGCCCTCTCTCCTCCGCTTTGATCGAGCGACTCTCCTTTTATACCGGCGACTTTTCTTTCCCTCGAATCTTGGGGTTTATTGTATATATTCCCTCTGTCCGGGATATCGTCGGTAATTCTGATTATTACAATCCGAAACCAAGTTCGGCAAGCGAAGCCAAACTGCATCGGGAACGGATTTAACAGTCCCCTGGTAACGAGCGTCTATCTCCATAGTTATTCGGGGCGACGCGTCACGCAGTTGCCGCAACTATTATTACAATGCCATTCAATGAGTCCCGAATTGAATTCGCGTTACGGATCGCGGCCCGATCTAATTAATAACACCGCATATACCCCGCAGGAATGAATTCGTTGAGACTTCGAGCGTCGCAATTAGTCGGCTCCTCGCTCTCGGCCCGAAATAAAATATATCCTCAGTCTTCGCCAATTGGATTAAGAAAGGAACGATAGCAGAGGCAAAACTCGGCGAACTTCCCGGCAATCGCTTCATTAGTAGATTCTTTATCTTCCGGGGGGGAGGCTCTCGGCACTTCATCGGCGGGGTGGAAACTCGAGAACTCGCGGATAACCAAGCGGTAATCAGTCCTCGTAAATCATTGTAACAAAGTGCAATTACGTCGGGTGTGTGCGCGCCACTTTCGGATGCGATAAATCAAGGAAAACGCGCGCCGCAAATGTGGCATTTATGTGCTGCCAGACGCGCGCGGCTCTTGGAAACATTTCTTTTCCAAACGCGAGTTTCACCCTTTTGCCGCCGAGCCCAGAAGGGGGTGGTTGCATTCGATCGACGCCGTCGAGTGCGTTGTTTTCCAAGTCGTAAAAAAAGGGGGGGGGGGCGGCGGAAAAACAGATGTGCACCGCTTTTTATCGAGTTACCGGGCCTTGGATCGAGCGCTCCATTATAGCCGTAAAAAAGTAGCTCGAGCGAGTTTCGCATTCGGGTGGGCACTGCTGTCGAGCTAAGGAAACGAGTTGAATTAGCGATCGCGTGCTTTGTCGGCGTGCAATCGATGCAATTCCAGCAAAAATTCAGTGCCAACGTCAGCGCCAGGCCGCGCCGCGCGCGGGGAAACGAGCTCGGCCAGGTTTGCGCTTTGCGCTGCTTACGAAGCTGGATGGCCTAAAACAAGCAAGTGGATGTTGAAAAAATCCTAAAGGTTTATTTAAAGCCTGAAAGTTTTTAATTTACGACCTGCCGAGGTGGAAGTCGCACGGAAATATAATTAGTTTACCGAAAAGTGATAAAGTACACAGGGCATATATTCTTTTACTTGATAGTTAAGAACATTTGAATCAATGCAAACGAATATACTTCAATCCATTTGGTTTAAAGAATTTACTACTTTCTCACTATAACAAAATGATAATTTCGCTGATTAACACTGCAATGAGAGTGTAAATAGAGCCACGTTAAATGAGATAAAAAAAAACGAAATGATATAATTTTCATTCGAGTATTTGACTTCTTAACTATTGAGAATTTGCTCGTACTTCACTCCCCATTTCTTAACCACGACATACGGTGCCTTTGTAACAAGGCAACTTTTTCACCGGGCCAACTTTATAAAGCGAAAAGCCGCGCGCGCATCCCGCCGTCGCCAAAAGGAGTCGGCAAGCTTCTAACAATTACCCGAAGATTACGAATGGAAATTCGCCGTAGCGAAATCCTCTTAAGCGAGGGTAACAGCGGTGCAGTCCCGAATAGGGAAGTTGCGCCCAGGCGAAATCTCAAAATGGAGTTTTGCAGCCGAGAGCGTAAACGGATTAGAGGCAGCGGCAGCCCTCCCCCGTGCACTTAATCGCGAGATAGACAGAGAGCCGCCGCTAATCTTCCGTACATCGAGAGCTCCGCGCGGAACGTCGATAATAGGAGCGCCGGGGAGATGTGTCCCCCCGCCCACGCTCGGGCGACTCTCCTGTCGTCACGCGCGGCCGAAGACGCCGCAAGGCGCGAGTCGCGGCTGCACTCCGGTAATTAGTCGGCCTTCTTTCCGTTTCGCGATAAGAGGGCCGCGTTCTGCGGCTTTGCGCAAAATTCGTTGCGTCGATGCCGGCCGAGAAGTCGCTTGCTGGAGCTTGCGCCGAAAATTAAACGTTGCACCCGGCCGACGTGGCTGCTGGTAAATATGGTCGAGGAGAATGTTGCCGGCGGAGCGAATGAGGGGGGCTTCTCTCTTTTTTTTCTCGGTTTTATTCTTCTCTTTTGAACGCTGGTTTTTCGTTGGAAAGCGGGACGCCGGGAGTTAATGATGTTTTTGTTTTACCCAGGAAAGCTTTCAGCTTAACAAGATACCTGCCGTATAACGTCAAAGAGTGCCTTAGGACTCGATGCTCCCGGCTTTAGGAAACGAGATAAAACGGTTTAGAAGCGCGTGAAACGATGCGAATGCGCATTGAAACGAACGTACGATTGAAATTGCACGTCCTCGAATCTCTTCCATAAACGAAAAATCGATTGTTACGTTCGCCCATTTATGAGAGTATAAAATCAACCATACGAATTCAATGCTTCCATGAAAGCTCGAAGTTTTTGTTTTCCGATACAATTAATATTTTCGAGTCGCGCTTCGTTCCATCCGTCATCTTTGATTGATTCACAATTGCTGCGGAGCCTCATTGTTCCTGCATTTGAAAATCGCAAGCCGATTTCACCTTTGCCGAGTGTTTCCAAAAAATCCAGCGGCGCGAGAAGCCGAGAAAAAGCTTTCTCCCGAAAAGTACGGCGGCGAAATAAGCATCTCCCATCAAAATTGTCTTCCAATCAATATTTAAATCGCTCGCTCGCTTGTGCAAAACGAAACTTTCACCGAGAGAGAGAGAGAGACAGCCGGGAGAGCGCGAGGTACGTCTCCGCCGTCGTCTCCCCTCTCTCGAAACGAGGCCCGCCTCGAGTGAGAGCTTCTCTCTCTCCTTTCTCTTTCTCCATCCAGAGTCCTCGCCTCTCTCTCTCTCTCTCTCTCTCTCTCTCTCTCTCTCTCGCGTTCCATCATCTCTTTGGCATGCGCGAGCAGGCCACCTTTCTTAATACCAGCGGCGCTTTACGTAACGCGGCCAGGCAGGTACGTATATGTATATGTATACCTGCAGTCGGAAAGAGGCTGCAGCAGCGGCTCTCCTCCTCCCTTTTGTGTATCTCTCTCGCTCGAGCGCGCGGGCAAACGGCGATAATTACTTTCCGCGCCCGTCTCGCGCGCCTGTGCGAGCTTCTTTTGTACGGGGCGGGGGTCGCGGGTTATTACATTTTTATCGCGCAGCTTTGCCGCCGCGCTCCGAGGACCGTCGGCCGTTTTATATACGCCCGCTGGATTTCGCGCCGCGTGTCGCCGCGGCTAATAATTTGTCGCGCACTTTGCTCGGGCGACCTTTTATTTTTATGAACCGCTCGTGACTGAGAGTCGAGCCTGGGAGGGAACCCATTTTTTTTTATCCTTTTTAAGAGGCAGCTGACTGCGCCGTGCAGATGATTAGCGGCGTCCGCGGAGCGCAAAGTCTACTTCGAAAAATCTATATCTCAGCCAAGATCGATCGATCTTGCGCCTGTTTGAGATTTTCCAGTGATTCTCCGTCGATGCATCAATTACTTACTAAATAGAGAAAAGAGCATTCTTCCGTATCGGATGGGTGAAAATTTTCAACCGAAAAAACGTTTTCTCTCTCGCAACTGATAAAAGTAGAAAAAGCGCCATTTCAAATTGAAAAACGCAGTTATAATCCGCGAAGGTCACATTTCCCGGGGAGTTGGACTCAAAATGTTAAATTAACGAATTCATCGAGCCAAGTCCGTATTACACGCCGAGCACAGCTCGTCAGCTGTTCGTGCTCGTTCCAACGGGGAACTGCGCGACTCGCCGAGGATCGTCAAAGCTCGTAGAATCCGGAACTACACTCGCAAGTTTGCAACTGTATTCATAGCGACGTTATGTCCTTCGCAGCGCTGCAAACGACGAGTTTCCCTGGTGGACGGAGGAGCTTCTCCACCTGCAGCAACGGGGGACACTTTTCCACCCTTTTTGGCTAGAACATCGCCGATAACAAAGCAACGCGTTCGGGCATTCCGTATCGCGGCGGCGATATTTCACGGCCGCGTTCCATCCGCACACTCGCTTCGTCCTCCGTGATACGAAAATGTTTTTCGGAATTTCCCGGGCTCTTTTCGGGGGGGCAGCTGTGCCGCTATCCTAGGCGATCATCGATTTTCGATGCGCGCGCGCTCTTTAAACGACAAATATTTGCGCTCCCGCGGCGTGATTGAATTTTTGCGAGGAACGACGGCCTGTGCTCTCGTTAGTTCTCTCTCTCTCCCTCGCGCGCGTCGAAGCTATATCGACTGCAATTTTACGGCGCGCAGTAAATTTTATGCGCTCTCGCGTTGTAATCCTAACGGCTGGCCGACGGGGAGAGAGAGAGAGAGAGAGAGAAACCAGCTCGGTCGACCTATCAACTTTTTGATACGGAGCCTGCACGGGGAAAGGAAGTTCTCGAGAGGCGATTTTTAGTTTTTTCGAGCGATAGGAGCGGCCGGGAATTGCGCCGCTCGCGATAAACAGGGCGGTTACTCTTTCGGGCGATGAATCGAGTTGCGACGCTGGAATTTTTTGGGGGGGAGGGAAAAAAAAAAGCTGCCGGGGAAAATTTGTGCGATGCTTTTTGCGCGATGTTTGCAAATGTCTGGGTGTAAGATAGTATCGTGAATTTTATCCGAGTGTTTTTATACGACTTTCTAAAGTATATTCTGCGGTATTGTTGTGTACGTGTGGCAAAGAGTTCTTATACACTTTGCATATTTATCACAAAAACAATCTTGCGGCGGACGACATTTTAGCCTCGTAAAATCGCGGCGGATAAAAATTTGGTATTCCGGGGGGAGAAAAAAAAAGGTGTCACGTGTCGTTTCCCAACGGATCAAGAAAATGAGAGCTATTACAGCCGCATTTCCACGTATCATTTTTTTTCGCGCGCGGATACATATTCCGCGGCTACGGAAAACATTTCGCGTTTGCGAAATGATAAAGAATTTTTGCCAATTGAAAAATTATTTGCTCAGCGAGTTTCGACGCCGGAGAACCGGCGATTACTCTTTCCTAACGTAATAATTATGCGATTTGATGGTAAAGTCTGGCTAACACCACTGAAACCCAGAGACCGAAATTGACGAAACAACACGATTTTGTAGCGGCAAAAAATCGGCTTCCATTCTTTACGCGACGTAGCGACGCATTACTGCGGAAAGGCGCACAATTTTTTGTAATTTAAAAAGCTGCGAATAATTATGTATTTGTAAAAGGCTTCGTAAAAAGTAAAAAGTATTTGGTTTAGAAAGATTTCTTGCGTTATTTATTTTCGAATTATATTAATTTTACTTTCATAAAACAATAATCCTGTTGACTGTCGTTTAACAACTACTTAAAAGACGATTAGCAATTCAGGCAGAAAAAGTCTCATTAAAATTTCCAAGCGGCAAAGAGTAGATTCGCTCGTAATCTTTGTACTACAAAAATATAATAATGGAATTGAAAATAATTTACGAACCGGAAAACAAAGGCTCTCTATTCAATTGTTCATTCTCTTTCGTAAAAAGCCAGCGGCAGAACGTCGCGAAGTAATTAGCTATAAAAATGTCGTCCTTATTATACTTCAAATCAGGCTTTAACTTTTAATGAATTCACGAGTGTTTTCCCAAGTGCCTCATCAAGAAATAATGTCCTTTCTTTAAATTTATTACGAAATAACCTCTTGGAACTGTTAAACAAACTTGCATCGAACACTCAAGAAGTTCGTGGAAATAAGTTTTAATAAACTACCTGTAAGCTTCCTTGCTGAACGCCCACTTTGAGTACCGCGTATCGCAGCGTTTCCACAAACTAGCCAAAGATTAACTTTCAATTGTTTACAATAAACAATACTTCCTTCATCGAGAGCCTCGCAAAACATCGTTTCACCTCTCAATCTCGTGTAACAGCGCCGTAAAATATAGAAAAAGCTCAAAAACACGCTGCCGAAACGAAAGCCTCCTACCGCAATTACACTTTTACAAGTGGAGGCACAGATTATTAATGAGCACATCCGACTGCCAGTCTCCGTTTACGTAAAAAATAAACGCGCCGGAGAGACAAGTTATTCGCTAAACGCATTAAAAAGTGATTTACCGGCTCTTTAAACCGCGGCAGCGCGGCCTGGCCCTCGTAAAACAATCGCGCGTCGCGTTGCCCCCCGAACGGCAAGACGCGGCGAAATAATCGAGGCGCCGGTTAAAAATGGAGGCGAGGAGAGAGCTCCGCGCCGGGAGATGCCGCTGCCCTTCCTCGCGGAAGAGTAATGTCCCTTTTTACACTGGCGGTATGCTCCCGAGGCGTTGTGCAGCTTTAAAGGCGCTCGCATAAATAGAAGCGCAGCTACGGCTTTCGGCTGTAATTACTTGTGTTATTAAGGGCGCGGTGATTAATGGACGGCCTGGGTAAACGATCGAGATTCTGTGGGCGGACGATTTCGTGGATTCTGCGTGCTTACGGTTTGTACGTGACGATGAGTTCGGGGAAGTATTTCGCGATGTAAGGAGGCTTGCCGTCGTTCGTTAATGAGGGAGAGTTGCGGTGGAAGATTTTGCATTTTAGAAAAATTCTTGACCTTAAAGGAAGAATTGGGTTGAGTGAATTTTTTCTTTTTTTTCTTTTTTTTTTGTTAAATAAAGCTTGCGCATTTTACTCGGTTTCTTTTTTTATGTAACGAAAGTTTATTCAAAGTAATGCTTTATAATAATTTAACAAATACTAAAAACTTTTTTCAGTATCATAGTATTTTTCCTTTGCTAATAAAAGAATTGAGAAGTTTTAATGAAAAAAAAAAACGTTAAAAAAACAACTCGTTAAAAGTTTAAAATATTATTAGAAATTGCAAGGTGCAGACAATGCCGTTAAGAAAACTTTGCGTCACACAAAAATTCAATTGCACAATTTTTAATTATGTTATAATTGCATCTGCATGAATATGTAAAGGAGTATCTTGACGAATATGCATAATGAAAGAGAGTATCTTAAAAATAAAAAGGAACTCTGACTTTAACCTGCTTTCTTTCAAAATTTTGTAAAAAAAAAATACAACTCCTCTCAGCTTTGAAACCATGAGAAAATATAATGCGATTCAAGGCTGAAAATTAAAACAAAATTTCTCAAGGTCACTGCTTTCTCTAAGACCTGCAAAAGACTGCTTTCATTAAAAAAGCTCCGAGGAACGCTTAAACCCGCCGCCAAAATGCTGATTAAATTGTATGCGCTCGTAATTCTCGACGGAAAAGTTGTGCGCTCCAAAGAAATTAAAGCGAACCAAGTACAAGCCCCGTTTCGGGCTTTTATTTCTATAAAAACTTTAAAAATTACATTACCCGCAAGCGGAGAATATTTTAATTTTCGCCGGCGAGCAAGCCGCCGCCCTTCGACGGGGCAAATTCACATATTTCGGCCGATCCAGTTAGCCGCGCGCCGCGAATTTGTACGAGATAAAAATTTCACCCCCGCTCAACTTTCGAGCGAATTAACTCTCGAAACGAGCGCGAGAGCGGATCCCTTTTATTAATTCAAACAATCGTCCGACGAGCCAAAAAGCACAAGCTCGCCGATCCCCGCTCGCGCGAAACTGTATACACGCCCGCCCGCACTCATTAAATCTTCCGTGTTTCCGAGGCTCGCGCCGCTTAACGGAGTTTGCATCGGTTCCACCTCCGCGTGCGCGCGCGCGCGCGGCAAAAATCGAATTTCCTCTTCCCGTTCCGGCGGTTAATCCGGCGCGCGGCAGCTCGCAACGTCCTAATAATCCTCGAGCGAAACACACGAAGACGTCTCGAGGAAAAACGCAGCTCCAGAGAGAGAGAGGGAGAGAGAGAGGGAGAGAGAGAGAGGGAGATGCATGCGCCCGGCACGAGCCAAGATGGGCGGAGGCGGGTTTCTGCGCCTGCTCCATGGAACGTCGATCATACCCGTAGGTGCGATACGCGCGCACGTCCTATCTCTCCCCCTCCCCCCGTCCCCCTCATCCCTCCTACCGCTCCTTGACGTATCTGCGCGCACTTTATACGTTCTTTCCTGGGGCACGAGATCCTCTTCCCACACAGGCCGCGTCTGACGACTCTGTGTACGCGGCCGATGTATATGCTGCGTCGTGTGT
Source organism: Ormyrus nitidulus (assembly GCA_900474335.1). Lineage (NCBI taxonomy): Eukaryota > Metazoa > Arthropoda > Insecta > Hymenoptera > Ormyridae > Ormyrus > Ormyrus nitidulus. Next base: position 27,521 of record UCOL01002211.1, read on the forward strand.
CTATATACGTATTTTATATATATATATATATATATATATAAGTATCGCTGGTGCGGGTCCCACATTGACCTCGATTTTCGAGAGCAGCGCCATTTGCCGTTCGCCGCGGATAGCCCTGTGGCCGTTCACGAGCCTCGATCGCGTGTACTCCACTTTTTCTGAAGCGACGACGATGGAAGAAGGGGAGGTGGGG
>UCOL01002212.1:0-27599 GCA_900474335.1 Ormyrus nitidulus
GATATACCGAGCTATGCTAAATTGTGCACAATTAATATGTGCACAATTCTTATGTGCACAAACCACACCTTGCCTTAAAAATATAATGACCTTTTACGTTAAATTAAAAATACGTTTCTTACACGCTACATCCCTTAAAATTCTCATTAACAAAATGAAACAAAAAATTGTAAAGGATCATCATTTTTCGATCGAACTGAAAAGGAGCAGCACACATCCGCCAATGAGCAAAAAGGAACCGCGGAAAACCTCGTGTACATACTTAGACGCTTATGCATCACCGGCAACGTCCGAGGATTTCCCTCGGTAGCAGAGCGGTAGCCGCGGAGTATCGCAGAAGGTTTTTGAACCCAAGCAGCAGCAGCAGCAGCAGCCGCTGTCTGTGCCTGCGTTCCTCTTCTTCCCTTCGTCCGCCGCTGCTGTCGCTCCCTACGTATACGTACGTGTATGTATATATATATATATATATGTGTATATCCTTTACATGCGTAATTGCAGTGCGCGGGGCGAGGGAGAAAATTGCAGAGCAGAGGGGGGGGGATCGCGTCGATTTTTTTTCCTGCTCCTCTTTCGAGAGGGTGATCGGGATTTATGCGCTGGAATCTCAAGGGTGAGAGTGAGGACAATCGATTGACGCTCCGCCGTTAATGAGATTTATTTGTTGACTGCACCGTCTGCCAGGTTGCATAATGGTTGCAGGTTTATTGCTGAGTTTCGGTTAAGGACGGGGATAAGATATTTCTTGACAATAGTAGATTCTAGCGAGAAGGTTGCTGCTATGCTTCTTAATTATTAAAATTAAGAAAAATGGAGAGACTAATTAAAATGTTCAGAAAAACATTTCCATCACTGACTATGTATACTAAAAATGACGCTACATTTAAATAGCCCCAGCGCGAATCTAAAGACAGCAGCAGGAACACAATGAAGAAAAGGTGAATTTCTCCTTCGGAATCCAATTAACAATAAGCCATGCGGCAGGCATCTTCGAGTGACTGGAGCTATCGCATTCCTCGGCTTCACATGCGCCGTTTAAAGGGTCAAGCCGGCAGCAGCGGCGAGCGATCGAGAGCGAGAGCAGAGAGAGAGAGAGAACGAAGATTGATCTAGAGTTAAGACGTTATGCAAGCTGGCAGGCCGCGGCGGCGGCGGCGGCGGCTGAAAACTCGACGCCGGTAGCGGCCTGTCGCAGATAAGGGATCCCCTTCTTTCATGCAGGAGAAAGAGCATTTTCTCTCTCTCTCTCTCTCTCTCTCTCTCTCTCTCTCTCTCTCTCTCTCTCTCGGTTGTCCGATCGGAGCGCGACAAACGCGCCTTGTGTACATGCGCTCCTTATTGACTCTTTTCCCCGGCCTTTGCTTGACTCGGTTTCGAGCGCGAAACAGCCCACAATCCGCGATTGTTTTGCTACCCTACGAGAGCCGCGCGCGCGCGCGGGGGGAACTCTCCTTTTTCTTCGTCCCTTTCGTTTTTGCGCTTTTTCGAACTGTCGAGAGGCTTGTTAGCCGGAGATTTTTCTTGCCCGAGGCTGCGTCGCAGCGTCGGGGGGAGAGGCGAGGGGCGAAAGGTTGAGACTGACGCAATTATCGGCTCCTTCGGCTTTTGTTATTCGCGCTGCGCTTCTGGCAATTGCATGAGATATGCGAACGTAGTTTTGGTTTATTCAGTCGCACCGGTGGAACGTGTTGGCTTGGTGCAATTAGAGGGAAGGAAGGCTGGGTATTATCTTTTGCTTCGATGGATTTTATAGGATTGTTCGCAATCTGATGTGGAATGTATATAAAGTTGGAATAAGAATGCTCAGCTAGCAAGATTCTCTAATTGATGTACGTGTCATCACCTGTTCGATGAATAAATTTCTGCACCAGCTAAAGTTTAACGAGAGAAATAAAAGATTTCTTGCAATTTCTGTACATCCATCGAAAGTGTTTTGCGAAGCGCCGAGGCAAAACGCAACGAAAGGGAAAGAAAATTACGAGCTACAAGAATTTAATGAAATTGCATTCCAGTTTATTGAATATTTTCCACACATCTGCACTCCTCCGTCGAAAGCGAAGGCATCGCTTACGTATACGCCCACGTCGAGAAACTCTGAAATCGGCGCGAAAAAGAGGCAGAAAAAAGAGTCGCTCTCGCTTCCTCGCCTCTTTTCCCCGTCGAATTGAGAAACGAAACGAGCGGCAAAAGCGGATTCGATTCACTGTCGCCCGGTTTCCGGCGCGTGTGAATCACTCACCCACGCGCCCAGCTCCCTCTCTTCCTGCATCTCTTTTCCCTGAAAGCGACGCGCGCACCTTTTAATGTGTGCGCGGAGAAAGAGCTAGCAAGAGTAAGCCATGGGAATGTATCCAGCCGCAGAGGTACGTCGCAATCGGACATAATAATATTATCGCGGCGCGCTTCTCACCTTCGCATAATGGAACAAAAAAATTGTGCTTCCCGCCCCGATGGCTTATCTCTCTCTTCGAGCGAGCTGAAATTTCAATTTGCCTCTTTGTCTTTGGCTTTTCGGGCGCGTAATTAAGAGACCTGCTGTGACTTGAAGCTGATAAATGTGAGAGGAGGGATTGCATTTTTGTTCGCAATTCGGGGCGATTACTTATGAAGTTTAAAATATATTCACGAGCCTGTAAAAAGGCAGTGTTTTATAATTTTTCATAACTGGGAAATTTACCAGTCGAATGAGATCGGCATTACGTAATAGGAAAATTTCTATTAAGCGAAGGAAAAAATAATTTCTCTAAATTCCTATAAATATCAAGTAGGCTAATTTGAAAAGATATTCGCGGTTGCGCAAGTGTCTTGCATAAAAAAAAGGCAATACCACCTCGGAAACGAGTTGACCGATATCAATGAAATTCGACACTCATTTTTCCGCGCGAGTCCGTTAAACTTTCACAAACGACTCGTAAAAGCTATATTTAAAATCCGTAAATCACTTAAAAGAAAATTCATAATAAATTCAAGATTAAACCTCGACTTCTCGCTTTTGCCCGACGGTAAAACCCACCGAATTACGAATAATTTACCGGCCCGATTTATATATTAAACACGGAGTCCAAAATCCCATACTCTCATGCAAATACCGCGGCTTTACTCCAGATTATCCGCGGCTGCGCACTCCATTAATCTCGCTTACATAAAGTCTATTCAAGAAGCAGCGCCGTATATATACACCTCTTCCCCGCCGGCGAAAAAACAAATAACCCCCATCATACACATGCATTTGAATTCCATTCGACTCTCGATCGAATTAACATCCCGGGCACGAAGCAAATTGCAATCGCGATCCGGAATTACACTTACGTCACCGCGGGCCCGTCTCCTCGTAATGCCGCGCGTCGCGCGGCGGCGGCGGCGGCGGCGAGCTGCCTTTGTGTCATCTCGGTGCGCCGCCGCCGCTTGTCCTTGCGCAATCGCTCGAGAGAGCGAGGGAGAGTCGGGGCCGGCTTTAATTGCGCGGCTAAATTTCCCGTTCCTTTTTCTTTTTTCTACTTTTCTAGCGGGCGAGGGACCGTCGCGGCGCGGGAAAGTCGCGCGACTTTCTTTAGCCGGCGCCGCGCTCCGCCGAGGCGGCCTTTGATGATGCGAGCGCCGAGGAAAATGTGGATTAATAGGCAAGAGGCGCCTTTTTTCCGCGGGCTCAACTGTTGTGGAATTCGAGAAAAAGCTAAGCTGGGGGAAAAAGTTTATTTCGAGGGACTGTTGATATTTAACGAAAAAAATTGTATAGCATCTTGTGCAGCGCATAATAAAGTTAGAAATCAATGTTAGTAAGCAAACCCAAGAAAATATGAATGAAATAGGATTAAAGAGTAAATTAATCTTTTATTCATTTTTCAATACAAAAACATTGATATTTCACTCGATACCTACAGTTTCAAAACATCCTCTATAAAAATAGGAAAAAAAAATAAACAGAGTTGAATCTGATTTACATTCCCCTTCGTACCTGTTCCAACGTCATTTGAATGGACGCGCGGCGCAGCATCATTGAGATATCAAGCCCGTTCCCGACCGTAATATCATTTCCATTGCAGAATTTATGACACCGTTTTATCAAGCTCCGGCGGCCGCTCAAAACATCCGCTCGCGTCGATCGGCGGTTTCCCTCGGTAAAAGCGAGTCATCCCGATACGTAGTCGCGCGGCGCGAGAGAAAAAGCCCGCGGTATCGATCGATCGGAGGAGACTTTCACGCATGCAAACTCTCCCCTCGTGTTCGAGTCATTTGCAGCGCTTGACTTTCTTATATGCGCGAGAGCAGAGGAGGAGGAGGCGAGCTTAGAGGAGACACCGCGCCGCGTCGTCGTGCGAATTGGGCCAGCGAGAATTCCGATCTAGAAATCGATCGCCGCCGCGACACTCGCCAGATGCGCGGAGCTGCTTTCGCCCAAAGTCGCTCTGGGGATACGCGGGAAATTCGCGGCGCATTCAATTGACGACGGGCCGATGCAGTGTGTGGAAATTGAGCGCTCGATGCCTTTGTAAGATTGGATTGTGCCCTCGCAAACTTTGAAATTGCTGGTGCCTGCTGTTCTAATTTAACGTCTGCGAAGTTAGACTGGATTCGACGGTTTGAGAACATTTATTTTGTCTTGGAAGTTGCTCTCGGGTATCGTTGATCTTTAAAGTTTAAGTGGTTTCACCGATTCGTGAAATTTAACACTTGCTATATCAGCGACTGCCAAGATAAGGTAAAAAATTATAGACATTTTACAAAAGTTGGCAGGGCCTCCTCAATCAACAAATTATCCTCGAATACGAAAGCAATCTGAATCGAAGCTCCGATCCAGCCCGTTTCTAGCTTCCCCGATCTCTCGAAACCCCGAGATGAAAAAAGGCCGGCAAAATTCCGGGCACACTTTCCTTTTGTACAAGTGCAGCGCGTCTGCGTAAACGAGCAGCGGCAGCGGCAGCAGCAGCAGCAGTGGCGGCTCTTCCCCCCTCGATCGCTAGAGGATGCAGCCGCGGCGGCGGCCGGAGGAGATCGATGAGAAAGTTTCGCTCGCGAGAGGAAGCGGAGGAGAAGATGCATTCCCATGCAGGAATGCGGGACGCCGCCGCCGCCGCCGTCTGATGAGTCCGAGCTGCTACAGCTGCGTATAGCAGCGAATGCGGGGAGGAGGTGACTGGCGATGCGCCGCGGGATTCTTCCCCGCTTTATCGGTGTTGCGACTCGTGTTGACAACGCTCGCTTTTTACCGCGCGCCGGAGATTTTATTCCGAACCTGCCGGAAATTCTGCTTGCTCTTTTGCGTTCTTCCTTTTTTTTCTTTCGTCGGATTTACTCGCGAGCTTGTTCTATTTAGGTTGGATTATAGTCGAATAATCTGTTTTCTTACATTTTACTTTCACGTTTTCCGACGCGCAGAATCTACAAAATATATTATGCAAGACGCGTTTATGAAGTTTTCTGGAGATTGTTTAGCTAATATCCTCGTATAATGTCCGAATACGACAACCGGCTGTTTGGCTTTTGAACAAGCAGGAAATTTACTAACTTGTGCAGATATACGTTTAATGCACTTTACAAGAGAATACGTGCCTGTAGAAATTAGAAAATTAGCTCTTCCAACAGATTATTACTCGCTTCAATTGAATTTCAAAACTAAAATTAATTTAGAAGCTACTCTGCAGATAAAATCACGCATTGTTGTTTTTCAGAAAAATAACCCAACGATGAAATACGGGGACTTTGACATCCGAACTGATAAGAAATTAATGTGGAGAAAGTAAAATCCGCAATAATTATTATCCCTCCCCGATCGTCAATACTCGATAAGCGCGCGCGGAGATGACATCAGTTTAAAAAACCATCGACAAATGATCTACCGCCACTAAAAGAAGTACTGCGGCACGTCCGCAAAATAAGTCTATTGAATTCTGGGAAGGAAATAAATCTGCGGGAAAAAAAAGAGACTTTCGATCCTATTCCGCGCCGTTAAAGCTGACTGTATATCGCTTGCCGAGGGCTTATTTGCGAAAGTTAATTAAGTGTAATCGCGGCAGGGATTTTTCATAAACGATTTATCTTGAAGTAATAATTAGAGATATGCGTGTGCCACATTGTAAATGAATCGTAGTTTCTCGAGGCTTCTAAATCCCCGAGAATTCGAGTCAGGTATGATGATTAACCTATAAACGTACTCGTTTTAAATAAAGGCTTTTTCTGCAATTATGAAAATTGGCGTATGCAGGTTTTCTGAAAAATTGCATTGATCTAAATCCAGTATTTCCACATAAAATTAACACAATTTAAGCGATGAAAGTTAAGGTTTACTTCTTCCGATGCATAAATTTTCATCTACTCTTTCTTCAAGACAACCTGCGAATTAAACTCTCGAACGACACCTTTCCCGTCGCACAAAAAATTCATCGTCATTCATCCCCGAGCAGCATTCCAGAAATCGAAAAAATTACGAAACAAGAATCAAGCTCACCCAACCCGAAATCCAGCCTCTCCCCAAAAAGAAAAAAACGACAGCCTCGCTCCATCATCGGAGCATCCTCCTCGCGCCGGAGCATCAGCCCGAGAGAGCGAGGCGGCGGCGGCGGCGCAAGACAATAGGCCGGCGCACTCGGTGAAAGGCGTTTTTGCATGCCAAAACGCGACCTTGGCTCGTCACGCCGCGAGCGAGCGAACGAGCGAGCGATCGGAGATGAATTTTCGCGTGACTAATGCACTCGGACACAACGGGCCCCGCCGCCGCCGCCGCCGCCGCGCTTCCACGCCTCTGCACGACCGCGAGGCTCTCCCGGGATGTGCCGCCGCGGCCTGGATTTAGACATTGATACCTCGGCTCGAGGAGTCGCTCGATCATTTCGGAGAAGTTTTACTGTTAGTCCGCCGCTGCTCGGCGCGAGTTTTTTGCGCGGGGAAGCGGGCCTCGCGAGAGGGAATTTGCATGTCAATGGGTTTTGGGGGATTTTTATTCGCTTTTGTTCGAATCGGATGGGCAAATGACTGACAAAAGGTTTAATGAGAAGGCCGGGTCGTAATATTTCTTCGAAAGAGTGAACGTAAGTTTCGAGGATCCTTGAGAGAAGATTGGGCAATAAATTATTTTTAAATAAATATCGTAAGAAGTAGCTTGAACGTGAGAGATTTATTTTTTTTTTACGCAAAATTGTAATATTCAAGAATTAATTAAGAAAGCAGTATTTCGAAAAACAACAGTCTTGCTCATTATAATTTTCTCAAAACTATCCGCTCACCGCGAAATTTCGCCGCAGGCAGCGATCGTAGTTTTTCAGCAAAGCAAAGTAATAATGACGAGCTTCAGCTATACAGCTTCCACCAACTTCGAACCACCGGACGAGGGGACTCGACGCACTTTTTAAATTGCTTTCAATTCCAAGGCACCGCAGTCGACTCCGGCAATTTCCAGCAACTACAATAATCTCGAAACTCCGGCTCTCATAAAAGCCAGCCCAGCCTCTCACGCATCTCCGGCGACAGATGCACGCCGCTCAAGGTCAGATATCTCTCACGCTCGGCGGTATCGATGCCTCTCCTCCTCTCCTACGTCCGCGTTTACATACGTCTCGTTTGTACATCTCGAGCAGCTCTCTCCCTCTCTATCTCTTGGATGTGTTTTCATTCAATTATAGCCAGGAGCTTAGGGTAGCCGTAATTGAAGGATGCGAAAAACATTGAATTTCCGGGCAGCGCCTCGATGTATGATGAGGTCGTTTACGCGGGACGCCGATCGAGAGACGATTTTTTTTTAACCAGTGATATATCCTGGCAGGTAGGATATCGCGGAGAGATTAGCGCTTCGATCGCGTTTCGAGGATTGAGCCTGAAATTAGTAGCACTTGGTGAACAGTTATAGAGCAAGAGAGCGAGCGATTATTATTCTTCGGCCTTTTGTTTCCAGCTGGGATTAATGATGGCTCAACGGGATTCTATGCTAATTATAGTCATTCGCGGAAGCGTTTTTTTTTGTGAACTGGGTTAACTGTCAACGGCGCTGTACTTATGTACTTGTTTAGTCCGATCTCGGATGGTTTATTAATTGTTTCCGTAATTGAATATATCCTTAGTTAGAAGCGGGAAATTTTTTCTGAGCTATTTTTAATTTTAAGCACGAATTTGGATCAACTAGCGCTTCTTTAATGCTCATAATAGAATTTATTAGCGTAACTATAAATAGTTTAACGTCTCGGGCAGAATTTTTAGCAGGTTCTTAACGTATTAAAATGTTAAATTAACCGATATGGTTAAGCGATGCATAGTTTGCGGTTGAAAGTTCTGAGATATTTAACAATGAGCTAGTTAATAATTTTTTAAGCAAAGGGAGACGTTAGCAATATTAATATTCATAACACAAACTACATTTGGCAAAAAATAACGGTTTATTTTTAATTTAGAAAATTAACTATTTTATTTACTAAAAAATAGGTACAACTCACTTATGTCTTACCAGGGGTCTCTTCGATTAATAATGCTGCAATCTGCTTAATTAAAGATTCTTTTATACGAGAGATAATAAACGAACAAACATCGAATCGGTGACAAAACGTTTCGCTCAAGATAAAGTTAACACAATAATGTCTTTAGCTCCTTGCGCAAGAAAAAGCGCGACATTAATAATCCGCTGACAAGCATGCGAAACTCACTTTTAGCCATCCGGCTTTAGTTTCCGAGCCCGTCGTCCGACTTGGCCGGTATTGTACGCGCGGAGAGCAGGACTTTCCCTTATCTGATGCGGGCCCGAAGCCGCGACTCACGCTCTTGACCACGAAATGCAAACTCGTTTCTTCGTTGCGCGCGAGAGTTTTTGACACTCTCCTCTAAGACGCGGCACTTTCGGCGCTGACAAATTAGACCCCTTTCGAAAGAGCGCGATGCGCGCGCCGCGCGGCGTTTAAAAGACGGGGCCCGTTTTCTCGACTCGCTTGACGACATTATTCCTCGTGCTTTCGGGTCTACGACCTTTTTTTTTACACGTCCGTCCTCGTCCCTCGACTTTAGCCGGACTTTCGTTTTGTCCTTAGGCTTTAGAAACTGTCATCGGGTGGGACGTGGCAATTATTCCCTTTTCGCAGTGCTAAAAAAATAGGTTAAAGAGTCTACGCTTTTTGACTACTAAATGATGTAATAATGCTGTCAAAAACATCCTGCACGTGGCTATTATTTTACTCGACTTACAGCAGTACATTAGAAACACTGACATCACTGTGCCTCTCATTCTGCGCATTTTCGATTAGCCTTGGAACGAAAATAAATCGATGCGAAAAAAGTGTAAACACCGGGCTTTCAACGATGAGTCACTCCGTCCATCGAGCTTCTTTATAATTTCAAAACAACCGTAACCGCTAAATTTACTTCACCTTTAAAAGGGTGAATCGACATTCTCAATAATAATAGAGCAGAACAGTCGAAAAGTTCCACCCGCCGAATCCGGCAGACGGCGGCATCGTAAAAGGCCCTCTGCAAAGTGCATCGACGCAGAACAGAATAAAAAAAAGAACTGTCGCAATCGCAGCCTCTCTTTCGCGCCATATACATCATCCGCGTGAAGCGAGACAAAAGCCGCGGCGTTCTCGAGCCGTCGGCCGGCTCTTTATACAAAGGAGGAAGAAAAGTCCGCGCGGATTAAACGGTGAAAGTCGGGCGTAACCTCGTATACGTGAATGCGGCGCCGATCAAAGCGTCGCTATCGGGAAGAGAACACACCGATGGGCGTATAAGTGGTCCGTCAAAGGTTGGTCATACTTGCTCGCCGAGGCTTTCGGGGTTGTTTTGGGCTGGATTACGAGACTGGGGTTACGTAACGGATGTGGCGCAATGCAGCGGAGAGATGGGACAGCTGTTTTGGATGTATTACGGGGTCGGGAGAGTGAGACGTTTAGAGGAATAAGGAAGTCTTGGACAGTGATTTATTCTAAAATTATTATTCACTGTTTATAGGCACGGGAAAAAATAAATTTCACTTTTTTCAACGATCTTAACCGTTTTTCTATTAAATCGTTTGGGCATAAAAATATTCCAATACATTTTACAATTATTATGACATAGCTATCTTTGACATCATCGAAGTCATAAAAAAAATAATACTCTAAAGTAGGATAGGTGTATAAAAAAGGATTCTTAGAAATAAAACAAAAGCACAGCTATAACAAGCAAATAAGTAAATTACTAGGTCAGTGTTATTACCTCTAGTCATAGGTACATCGACGGGGCCCATTAAATTAAGATCCCCGCAATAAAAGCGTAAATTTGAGAAATTCGATCGGAAACAATGATCGGTAATGACCCAAAAGCGATCGAAAAATGCCTCGGCGCAGCTCGTAAAACTCTTCGACCTGAAATCGACCATCCATCAACTGGGACTCGACGACAACTCGAAAAAAATAAAAAATAAAAAATAAAAAACAGCTGTTCTCCCGAGAAGCCATTGCAAAAGGCTTAAGGGTTTTAACCCTCCTCCCCGTCGGACTCGGTCAAGTTCCGACACACCGCAAGGAATCGGAGAAAATAAAATAAAATAATTGTCTTAACCCGTACGAGGTCGTTTCGGATCGAAGTTTACAGCCTCGTCGTCCCATCTCTATCAGCGTTCCGCCGTCGTGTCCGCGGCCTGGGCTTAATTCGAAAACGGCTATTTATAGAGCAGTAAAAAGGAACGAGGGGACTTTTATTGCCGAAAAACGGTACCTCCAAACGCTACCGGTAATTAATGCCTGATCCGCTGCAGATAGCAGGGACGATCGTCCGCCGCCGCCGCCTGCCCGATGTATCGCCCCGGAATATATATATATCCTTCTAACGTGAGCGAGCGGTGTGTGCCCGATGGGAAATTGAAGTTTGGTAATTACCTGCAGCGGCGAGGAGAAGAAGGCGATTTAGTTCCGCGGGAGAGGATGACGGGCTTGGTTGAGTGCAGGAAATGAAGCTTTATTTTATTGACAATTTGGTGATTTTGATGGGAACTTTTATTTTGGTCGCGTTGTCAAATTTTAGCTTATTCCAGCAGTTGAAAGGTTCGTATGATTTATATATTAAGTGCTACAATTAGATATTGATGAGAATGTATTTTATCTTGGCTAATTAATTTCTGAAGTGCTTTCGAGAACTACTTTCTTAGATTATTTAAATCAGATCGAACAAGTTACCAAATCGAAGACGAAGTATCTTATATAATGAACGAGCGGTATAATAAATTGAAAAAAGTCTACTTGCATATTCTTTCTTTTACTTTTAATGGACGTGATGGATTTAAAGCCTGCAGGAAGACTCGGTTTCCGATTGCCGCAACGCTTTTTCAGTAGTCAATATCAATGTTTACGCTCCTTTATTTTCACCGAGCACATAATTTACCGTCTGAAAGTTAAACTTTTTCCCCGACGATCGACGAATCTCGTCTGTCTGGCCTCGGAGTGAAGGCTCAGCTCCGGCGTAACTCTGTCCAGGCCTTATTCAAAGTAAAAGACAATTAAAAAGAATGCAGCTGTTATTGCGGCAGAGAGAGAGAGAGAGAGAGAGAGAGAGGGGGGGGGGAGCAATAGGCAGCAATTATTTTTAGTCCCACTGTACGTAAGGCTTTATTGCACTGACCGAAGAATGGGATAATGGACGCAGCGGTCTATTAATCGTAAATTGCAATGAATAATCGTAAGAGCGCAGAGGGATAAATGAGAGTTGCGCTCTCGGTTGCGTCATCGGCACGTCGAGGAATTCGCTCGTTCCTATAGGTCTGAAATACCGAAAAGCGATTCCCTCTCTCTCTCGCTTGTTTTTTTTTTTTTTTTTTTCATTCTCTCCTTCAGTCGAGCCGTAAAGACGTAGGTTGAATTTGAGGAGGTCGTTAACTCAAGACGTGCAGGAATTTTTCTTACTTCTGGGGCAAAAATATACGAGCGCGCGCGCACGTGGAGGGAAGGAGGAGAGAAAGAAGCGCGTAAAACGGCGAAAAACGTTACGAAGAAGACGCGCGCGAAAAAATACGGACGGAGAAGAAGAGCCCGAAAGAAACGGAACGAGGAAGCTAAGCTGCATCGGGGAATGCAAAGGGATCGGTTATGAAAAAGCTCTCTCTGTCCATGTAGCGCCGCGAGATGGTGGAGTACGTTTTAGAGGGATAACGGCATTATGAGAAGAGCAATCGGTTACCGATGTGTTGACGTGTGATGTCCATACTGTTTGTTATGAATTAGAGCGCAATCTTTATAAAAATACACCGATTATCGCCCCTTATTTACAATTCGGTCATTTGTATTCCGAGAGGAATAATTTTTCAAACATTTTTAATGCCGACTCTTCCCGGCAAAAAGTTTTAAGCCGGAATTATACAAACATGATATTTTTAAAGAAGTTTTTAACGGCGCCTCGCGGAGCCCCATTCAGTTAAGCAAGTAACCGCATTTAAAAGTTTTTCTGAAAAACTTTCGAATTTTACGCTCTCCTCTTAATTCCATTGACGAGCGTTCGTTCTTCTTGCGCAAAAAAGCCGGGCCGATGTAACCGACATCGTTTTCAAAGCCCGCGCACTTTTGCAACCAACGCATCCAGAGCAGTCAGGAGCGAAAGTTAAAGGAAGCTCCTCTCTCTCTCTCTCTCTCTCTCCCTTCGTCTTTGGGCAGTTAAAGTCTCGGATGGAACGAGGAAATGCGGAGAGGAGAAAGAGAGAGAGAGAGAGAGATATCGAGGCGTGGTTCGGGCGTAATCGCGAGCCGCGGAAACGAACGCAAGCCGGTTATACAATGCACGTGCAACAACAACACGATGCCGCTCTGCGTAAAAAGCCGCGAGAGGGCTGGAAAAAAGTCGGAGGCGGAGAAAAAAACGCCGCGCTTATAAATCACGATGCCTCGTTTCGCGCGCGTTTTTCCGAGCGAAAATTCTCCCCTCCCTAACGCAGTTCGGAGTCTGCCGCCCGAGCCTCTTTTTATTATATTTTCGCTTTCCGCGTGGATTCGCACGCGTGCACGCACGCACGCGGAATTAATGACGTTACCGCGCGGAAGGAGTGGCCGAGTGCGCCGAAAGGTTTAATAGCGAGGCAAAAGGCTCCGATCATCGGACGCGTTACTCGCTTGATAAGGAGTCCTTAATGTCCTGCTTTATTAGCGACGGCAGGAAGCGGTACGTTTTTCCGACAAAACTGTTTGGTCGAGTTGTCGATTGTGAAATTCCACTTGGAACGATAGTTTCATTTTGGAAGTAAAACTATAGAGTCGTACCTTCCCTTTCTCTTCGAATTTTTCACCCATCACGTAACAGTGAGCTTTTAACTACTAAACGATAACCCAAACGTCACTTTTACTAAACGAATCCCTGAGCATGGCGAGATAACAAGCTTTCACACCAAGCCTCGACCGAAGCAGGAAGAGCCCGGAGCAGCAGCGGCAGCATCGGCATAAGAAAAGTTCACTTTTCTCCCCGAGAATAAAAATAACGACGGCCTATCGAGGCAATAAACGCGGCGGCAAATAAAGGAAAGTATCCTCTTACATCTTCCTCTCTCTCTCTCTCTCTCTCTCTCGAGCGCCGTTCCACAATCTCACTTCGCAGGAGGTACCCGCCGCCGCTCTCTTAATCGCAATGTGCGCGCATTTCAATGATATAGGCGTGTACCCGCCGCCGCCGCGAGTTAAATGACGCACGGACAATGGGGCGGGTTCCCCTCTCTCCCTCTCGCTTTGCCGATTATCGCGAGTGGCTTTTCCAGCCGGCGAGATGCTCCCGCGGGTGTAAGAGTAATTGCGAGTCGAAGCTGTCGGCTGTATTTATGTAATTTAATTAGAGTCGCCGAGAGAGAGAGATAGACGAAATAATCCGCCGGAATTATTACCACGGAAGCGGAGACGCTTTCCTGGACGATGCGAAGGATGGCCTTTTTTCGGAGCGGATTATGTATTTTTTTTTCCTTTGTCGATCGAGTTCTTCGCGAGATCGGGGTTTATTAAGCTGGGAGTGTTTCTTTGTTCGTTTCAGTTGACGTAACGCCGCGATCTTTGGTTTTACGCTTTTTCTGAGATCATACCATTTTATACATTTCTGAGTAAGCAGCGACGAGAGCTTGGTATTAAACAACAATTGTTTGATTTCGCTCCTTAAATTTTTAATCCTAGCTACTTCTTGGCATTTACTACTTCCAAGTAAAAGTCTTCCCATTTATTTCCTATCTTAATAAAAAAACCCAGTCGGTTTTCTAACAAGGTCACGTTTCTTAAATAACCGCAAACTCTCAACCGCCGCTCCTTAACCAATCCCCGCGTTACCCAACGGTCCAGCCGCAGATCCCTCCCCAAATTCATCGTCCGTCGAAATTGGCCCGTCGAAAAAGTGTTGTCTTCAAGCTCAGGGTCCAGTGACGCAACGGGCCGCCGCCGCGCGCGAAATGCCGGTACGGCGCCTGCATGCGGCGATCGCCAAAAAGGGCGAGGAGCCTCTCTCGCGCACCTGGCACCTTCGCGCAAAGCTCCCCGCCGCCGGCTATATTTACCTGCGTGCGTAAGTGCGGAAAAGAAGCGGGGCGAGCGACCGATGGAATATGCGATCGATCGTTGGGATATCTCTCGGCGTGCCAAGTCGATCCTCGAGTCGCTTCGATTTATCGCTCTCGGCGAGAGAGAGAGAGCTTTCGTTTTCGGATATACGCCGCTGGGAATATATATTAGTGCACTGCCCGAGATGCTTGAAGGATTCGATGAACGGCCGAGTTAATTTTTCACGAGAGTTTTTTATGGAACGAGAAAGGTTCCGGTTTTTAAATTAAAATGATCGTTTATATAAAAGGCGTTAAGTAATATTAATTGTTCTTCTCGGCTGAACGTTACGATCATTTTTCTCTTCGAGTGGGGCTGTTTTTATTAGCACTTTATACACTTTGTTAAGTTTTTGGGATTACATAATTAATTATATAGCGATAATTATTTTTAATGATTTTTAGTATTAAATTTTAATTTAAAATGATTAATTACGCGAAGCGAAATTTTCACGTAAGAATAAGTTAACTTTTTTGTCAATTTAATCATGTAATTCGCGTAAAAAGTGCCGTTCCACACTCATAATTTCGCAAGAAGCACAATTTCATCCGCGAGACCTTAAATAATTCGATATATTAAACCCGCCTATTTTATGCAATTTTTTTTATCATTAGTCAACTAAATTATCAAAGAATAATTGCGGCGAGTAAAAAAGGCAGCAATCTCCGTGCAGCGCTTACGTGACGCCGGCAAAACATAGGAGGAAAAAGGCGTCTCCGCTGCCTTGCAATTAGAGGTGCAGGCTTGATTCGAAAATTCATGCACAATCCGCGTGTAATATCGCCCAATCAACTCTCCCGCCTCTCTCCGTTTCCTTCTCTCGTTAAACGCCTCTGATAAACCGAAAAAGACCTCTCGCGAACGTTACTGATCTAAAGTTAACGAGCGCGGCGTCGACTAATAATCTCTCTCCTAATTCCGGGTCTTACTTTTTCACCGCAAGCGGCCATTGTCGAGGGACTTTCCTTGATGACTTACGAAGGAATTTCGATTTTCAAAAAACGCAGAGCAAACGAGCCGGTTAACGAGCCCGAGGAGTCGATGAATACGGACGCCTTCTCCTTTTTTTTTTGGGATTTCCAAGTGCGAGTCTTTTTGTTTATTCATGTTATTGTTACGTCGCGGCGATAACTGAATAATCGGTGGGTTGTGCAATGGCTTGTTTAAAATTTTAATTCAACAACGATTGATTTATGACGTGTACATTTTTACTGCTGCGATGTTTTTTTTTAATTATAAAGTCTTGGAATTAAAAGATATAAAGAATTTAATTTCTAAGACTTAAACGAAAATAGAGTTTAAAGTGAATTGGAAGATTCGGCGAAGATTGCTGATTGCGCTGTTTCAGGTTTTGAAAGGATGAAAATTTCACAACTTTATTCATCGAAAGAAAATAAAAGCTACCAATCATATAAAACGAAGATATATATGTATAAATTACTCAATTTCCACACAAACCCAAAAATCTGAATAACAATAAAACCTCTCTCAACTCCAATTCACCTCGTTTCCACCAAAGAATCTGACAAACCCAGAGCAAACACAGCACGCAGCTCCTCTCCCCGGCCTTTCTCTCCCGCCTCTCGAGCCGCGGCGCGAAAGAAAGGGAAAAAAAAGTCGAGCGCGCGCGACGCGAATCGCGGCCCGCGATCTCCGGCGTGGGCGTCCATAACGTAACTATGACTCCGTGTCCCACGCGTTTGTCTGCGCATTGCGATCTGCCGAGCGCGCGTGTCTCCCTCTTTCTTCCCCCCCCCCCCCCCTCTCCTTTTTTTATCGGCGCGGTCTCTGTTTTTCGTGATTTGCGGCCGGCTGTCGGCGCTCGATGTGGAAAACGAGACGTTTGCCGTTGTTTTAACGCTGTTGCGCAGTATTGATGAAACGAGTGGCGAGAAGTCTTGGCAATGTGTAAAGGGGAATTGTTCGAGGCGCTGATTAGTCGTTAATATAATTCGCGATCCGTTGGAGTGATAAAAATTTATGAATAAAAGTGGGATTTTAATCAAGCTTTAGCAGAGACTATTATTGTCATTTTTACTCACAACAAAGAACTGAACTGTAACTTCATTAACAATGTTGTACTTATAAATTTTTTTTTTTATTTATTTCAAATTTATGAATTATAATTGCAAAGTATAAAAATATTTCTGTTCTGAAAAAATACCAATACCAATAATTAAGAGCTGAAGGATACAGAAATAAACGCGCCAAATAAGGAAGCATATCGATGCCTTCGCACATGTCATTACCCGTCAATGCCAAAGAAAGTAGGTTGAAGCCGCTTAACCTCACATTTTAATCCCCGCAAAGAACAACGTTTTAAGACTTCCCAGCTCTCCTCGACGCAGCGCATTCCAGAGCATCCTCGTTTAAAAAGAAAAACTAAATCCTCTTCCCAGCAATTTCTCCGCGGCCTCACCCGCGCAACCGAGTGTGCACCTACGCGCGGCGTATATATCGCCTCGCGCGACAGTCCGACATCGCGAGGTGTGGCAAGGCCGCGAGCGCGCGGTGTGTGTTTCGCGCTCTCTCCCCCGCGCGGCCCTTCATTGTTTCGCCATCGTCGCGTGCGATTTCAATCTCGGCGCCGGAGAGCTTTCCTAATAAGCAATTACCGAGGGTTAGAGGTCGGCCCGTTGCGCTCTCGGCTTCAATGGCGAAACCGAATGAACGGGGGGCGCGTGCCCCGCGCGCGCGTCGCGGTATATTTTTGGAGTTTTTATCGACCGACGGGAAGGACGGGTATTTCGATCGATTTGCGTTAGTGGGGAGGGGCTGGAGGTTTTAACGATCGGAGAGGAGAATTTGCCAGTGGAAATAGTTACCCTTGGAGTGAAGAGTTTTGGAATTGATCTTGTTGCTGGACTGGAGGAGGACAAATATATATTTTAGGGTGGTTTAGATGTTTTGAAACAGTTTAAATCAATTGATTAATCGATATTTCAGTTTAATTTTAAATAAACAAAACAATAAACGAATCAAATTTCCCCGGAAAAAGAAATTCATCCTAAACCTCGATACCTCAAATCGAAAATGTATGCAAACGTATAGAGCAGCTACTTCATAAGCCCATAATCAAACCATATGCATACTTGTACGGGGTAACAAATTAACAACAAAATATTGTCCAGTGTTGAAAAGCGTGCTTTGAATACTTTCTTTTGGGTTTTATCGATAATGGGTGGTGGTTCCTGTATTAGGGGTGAGTTTTGGTAATTAATGGATGCACCTTTGAAGAGCAACAAATTAGCAACAACATATGCCACCAGTCTCGTATTGATATCTTTATAAGGTCAGGAGATACAGAATGTGGCTACGCTAGCTTAATATTAAGTTAGTGTGTCCACTGTTTCTCGGAAACGGCTGGAGCAAAAAAATCGGGTGCGACGTAACAAATTAGCAACAAAGTATGTGTATGGTTTGATCATGGGCTTATGAAGTGGCTGATGTAGCTAAATCGAAACCATATTTATCCCCTCACCTTCAAGCTGTTCAATCAACAAAAGAAATCAGTTCCCCGTCCTTATCCGTCTCCGGGGGGAGCGATTCCGCCGTCCCTCGCATCTCCAGACCGCCGTATAGCAGACCCACGCGCCGTTTGATAAATCGCCGTCGTTAAAAGGCCGCGTGCTCCGGTTTCGCGGGATCCTTTTAATGACCGAATGGCACACTGGGACGATTTATGCGCGCGACCTTGTCCGGCACCGTAAAGGTCAAAGAAAGTGGACAAGTCGCGCGAGCACGTGCTGGAGGACAGAGGTTGAGAGGTGTCACTGGTTGCTTCTTGCTTTTGGGGTGGAAGGTTGCGTTTTGTGAAGTGACGTAACCGGGGTTTTGACAGGAGTTGTTGATTGGTTTTTGATGGTTGAAGTTAAGGAGCACGAAGAAACGATTGTGTTTTGTGAGAAAAATGATCAATATCAAAGTCGGATCAGGAGTCTGTTCGGTAATGTGATATGCTTGATTGAATAAATTAAATAATCTTTTTAAATTCTAAATTAAATTGCTTCTCGCAACTAGAAAACCGTAACAATAGCAGTGAAGGTACATTGAAAATGCAAGAGAAAAACAATAGCATGCAGCACCAAGTTAAAGTGAATGGATTTTAATCATTTCTTTTATTTCTTTATAATACTCTCGCATATTTCTCAAACCAATTTAGAATTTACAATGGAAACAATAACAATTAACTTATACATACCCAACGCACGAGCCCTGAACAGTGATTACTCAAAAAATGCTACTTACACAAGCGTCATTTCAGCGTGTACAGCCCTAAAACAGCTTCTTTCCTCTCTCGTGGCGACATAAAGGCACAAAGGAAAGCCCGATTTTCTCGTAAAATACTCCCACAATGGAGGTCGCGGCGTACAAAGATATCAGGCTCTCCTAACTTTAGCCGCATATACGTTAACAATGCCCGACTGGCGTTCCTCTGCCTTCTCGTTCGCGGTGCACTTCGGCGTTTCAGCAACACGCGGCTCGCCGGAGGCAGGAAGGAGCCTTTCAGTCTTTTCCGTTCGCCATTCAACGCCGCGCTTCCTCTTCTCTCTTTTCTGGCTTTTACGGGGAAAATCGCGCCGCGGACATTGCGACACGCTTTTTACGCCGCCGGGCTGATGAGGGACACCGCGTCACATTGTGCCTTTGCGCCGTGTTCGCAGGGAATGATGGTCGATAATCGAATCAGGATTCTTAATGGGGGATTTAGTGAGTTAGTAGAGTGAATTTAGGTTTGGATGGAGAAGTTTCATATCGTTTCTTTCTTATAGAAGTAGCCGGAACTTTTAGAATTTTTAGGTATTATTTGTGTCATGCGCAAGCACTTCTTTGAAAACTGTATAATCTTTTATTGACATTTATCACCAGTTGTTACATACCCCTAAAAATACATGCTACTTACTGCCTTACAATAAAATGTCTACAAAACTAGAAGCACATTGAAGATTGTCACTATTACGTCTGCCAATAAAACCCGCTCAATCCTCGTATTACACACGTCAGTCTATCCTGCATGAAAAGTTTCATCAATTACCCGCGCAGCGAAATCGGTCGATGTCGTCACCGTTGGCAGCGCGTAATAACATCCCACTCTACATAAATTTTCGCGCGAAATCCGTCCGAAAAGGCCGCTCACAATGCCCGCAAAAACAATCCATACGTAATCGGCCGCGAATGAAAAGGCGCTAAAGGAGTGGCTCTCTCTCTCTCTCGCTCCTCCCGCCGGATTTTCATGCGCATTCCGCGGGAGGATATTGCGCCGCACGTGCCTCATTGTCGATCTCTCTCTCTTGCGCGCGCGCGCGCGAGGAACGATCGGGTCGTGAGAATCGGGACTCGGGAAAGTTTTTCCGAGAGGGAGGGAGGAACCTTGCCTTGGGAAGCTTTTGCGATTTTTTTGTCGCGGGTTCGATAGCGAGGGTTATTTATCGGGGTAATGAATGTTCCGCTTGTCGCGAGGTAGCAGACGCGTGCCGTTTTCGTGTAATTGGGACTCGCGCCATTGTTGAGCTTATTTACTGCGACGCGAGGTTTGTTTTCGAAAGATATATACGTCTGAAAAAGGGGGTTTGTTATTGCAAATGAACGAATCGGAGTGATTCTTTAAGTGCGGCTGAGCAATGTGTGTGCAGGGCGTTACACCTGTTGAGAAACGTATATTAAAATCGGTATATATATTTCCTAGGAGTTGATTATTAATCTGAGCTGGGATCTTTTTTCTCAGCGTTTTATAGGCCGGCATAAATTGCCGATTCTTTTTAGAGGTCGAATTTCTTCAATTACTTTGATTTCTTGATATCGCAATTGTGCTTCGTGCAGATTTTCAGAGCTGATAAGCTTTCTGTGGATATTGTGCATTAACGATGAACTGTAATTTAAATATGATAATGTCTTAGATTTACGAGTTAATACAAGCGTTGTGATAAATCATATATTTTTCAGGATTGCCGATGATTAAGATTTTTATTCTAATCTCCTGACAAAAATATTATTAATATTTTCTCTTGTCAACGAAAGTAAATCTCCAAGAGAAAATGTCTACAGCTCGAAACAAAAAAAAAAAAGAAAATGATTTTCAAAACGGATCCTTTATCTCGATCAAGCGGACTTTTAAATTTCCGAATGCACTCGATCGGTAATTACAGTACGAGAAAATCGCTTGCCAGGCCATAAATCACAAAGCCTCGTTTGCCGACGAGACAAAAAGCTCTAACGGCTCATTGAAGGCGCGTAAGCAAGCAGAAACGACAGAGTGACACGGCGGGTCACGACTCGCGCGCACAAACACACACACACAGGCAAAGCTTCTCTCTCAGGATGCATAAGTAATCGATCATTCGACGGCGAAAGTCCCGCGCGCGCGAGAGAGTTCACAATTGAAATTACGATATAGAAAATATATATCGGCCGCGCGCGCGCCGTTCTTGCGGCAGGCCATTATAGCGATTGCGCAACGACGAGCGTCGGGGAATACTTTTATCTAATTCCGCGAGCTTTGCGCAAGGCGAGCGTCCGAAATTGAGAGGTGCGTCAGGTGGGAAGAGGGTGCTTGGGGTTTGATTGTTTATCGATTATCGATCGAGCCGCGGAATTCACTTGCGGACAGAGTTGCTCAAAGGGTTGGGGGGTCGTTAATCTCTCGTTAGGGATTGTGGTGATATAGTGATTTAATGTTATTGTTGGGTTTACAAAGCAGAAATGCGAGTGCACTAATAATTGTTTAAGTGTTTCTAGGAATCGAAGGGGTAATGTTTTTCCTTTATAGTCCTGAGTGTTCTAGGTTGTTGCATCGACTTAATTCTGATTAAAATATAAATCATACGATTAAGCAAGCTTTGAGTGCAATGTAAAAACTGCATTATTTTATAAAACACTTATTCATAAAGGTTATCTTAATTAAGATTAGTTAATTAAAATTCTTTAATGAGAAGCTAGACGTATTTCTTCCACAGGAATTTTAATATACTCCGACGTTCTTCCCTCTTTCAACAATTGCCATTCATTCATACGCACCGCTTTACAATTCCACGTTTTCCGTTGTTTCTCATGGCGCTATGACGTTACGAAAATTGCAAGTCGCGCGGGAGTTGTAGGAAGCTGCGGTTTAGAATAAAAAGGGAACAATATTTTAATGACAAGCTCGATGCGCTACTCGTAATGCTCTCTACGTCCGGCAGTAAAAATTATATTTTTAAAAAGTTTTTCCGGTTGAAGAATAATTCAAACATTTTGTTTGGCTAATTTTTAATTTAGAACTACTTACAAGTTTCTTCTTATTAATGTTTTAATCCCTAGAAAGTATGGAGGAATGCAAGACCAACCTGAAAAGAAAAAAAAAGATTTATTATTATTTTATACAAAAATTATTAACGTACTATTATTATTAGAATATTATTACGAAAGATTTGAAATTTTCAATCTTGTTTTTATAAAAATACTTGAAATAAATGAAGCACTTTTCAAGAATATGAAGTAACCATTAATTTACATGAGTTTTGTAACGTACTATTTGCTCTTTTTAATTTTTTTTCCAAGCCTCGCTCCAAAATTATCAGCATTACAGCTCTCATTTCACCCGGCGAGTCGGCCGATTTCGATCCGGCAACCTCCGCGAATCAGCATCGTTAGCCATTAGAGCATAAATCACCAGGAGGCACGTATAAACTTTTCCAAACTTTTGCGCAATTTCGAATTCAGAATTTCAATTCGCGCCATTACCACACTACCGAGCGGTGGCTCCCTCCCTAATGAAAAAAAAAAGAAGAGCGCAAAACCGAACCGCGCGCGGAGATCGCATAATAATTCGCCGAAGCCCCCCCGACTAAATGTATGCTCGTACACCGAAAGGCTCTCTGTAATACGTAACGCACTCGCACGTATACGCAATAAAGTGTACGCCGCGGTCGATCTCTCCTCCGAACGCGCGCCAGGCACACACCTCGGAAGCCGCGCGGCGAGAAAAAGCCGCCGCGAGCAGCGCGAGGAGCGATGCACAAGACGTCTCTCTCGGATACGTAGCCGCGGTAATGAGCGATATGCCTTCTAATTAATGGCCGCTCGATGCTAATTTCGCCTTTCTCCGCGTGCGAATCGCTCGCCGTTTTTCCCCCGGCGCGAGTCGAATCTTCTTGTTCGGCTCTAATTTCGTCTTACGTGCCGGCTGCATTTTTCGCCTCGGCTACTGCCGCCGCGTTCGAGGCCTTTTGCGGAGATCGCTCGCGGGAGAAATGTCGCGTTGCGTCATCGACGGGAGGCAAGGATGCGAGCGATGGATGTGTTTATTTTAATGAGCGATATTTCAGCTATTAGCCGCGCGAGAGCGATTTATGTAAACGGCAGGAATTGGGTACATTTATCAATTAATATAACGCGTGCAAAAGCGAATTTATGGATTTCGTACGGGAGAGTAAACGTGCCGAGGTAATAATGTGTATTGAGGTAATTGCATTGTGAGAATTAATGGGAGATAATTTGGGTTTTTCTTTTTCTGTTGAGGCACACTGACTTACATTCTTGCATATTAAGTACGAGCTTTTCGAAAAAGCTGAGAATAAAACGTTTGATAGTTGCGCAAACGTGTGTTTTATTATTTAAGTAATTTGTCTAATTAAAATAACTGCTTCTTGGATTTGCTTTCACATCAAATACT
This sequence comes from Ormyrus nitidulus, assembly GCA_900474335.1. Lineage (NCBI taxonomy): Eukaryota > Metazoa > Arthropoda > Insecta > Hymenoptera > Ormyridae > Ormyrus > Ormyrus nitidulus. The sequence goes on from UCOL01002212.1 coordinate 23,149, forward strand.
AGGAACTATTTCATTAGAAAATGTCGATTTTATTAAAATGCTCAAGCAGCAAAGTTACTACCCGCCGCGGTGTCTGAATGATTGCCGCAATTTTCGAGAAACTAATGCACATTATTTTCTTTGTTTACCCAAGAAATATGCCAACGATTCGCAGTCCGCAATAATGCTAAATCTGACCTGGTGGTGCGATCGTTACGAAAAAAATCTTATCGCTTCCAAGCCCAATTACGTCGCGACTCGCTGCTAGAAAGTAATTAAAAAAAAATTTACGTAACTATAAAAAAAAAAAAAATTCTTCATTCAAACTCGCATCTGAAATGCACACAAAGCGCTCAGCTCCCATCTCGTGTGAGTCAATGTGTATAAGCTGAAGACGCAGTTTTACGTAAGTTTCAGCTCCTCGTAGGTGAGTTACTCACTTATGCGAGTGGCCGCAAGTGGTTCTCTTTCACGTCCCGACATTTTAATCTTGTGCTTGATAGAGAACGTAATATCTGAGTTGATGTACCCATCAAAATTTAGAGATAAATAATTTTAATTTGGAAAAATTTTAATTACTTGTGGGTTTAAAATGAATACTCGACGTCAAATATTTCATTGCGGTTCTCTTATAAACAGTTTTAAATTAAAAATACTTTTTTTTTCAAGCTTTGAAAATATTTCAATGATCTCCGTAACTTCTTGGCTTCTGAAATTTATTATGTCGAGATTACACAGCAGTCCGCTAAGGAATGGCTTGAAAAAGTTCTTAATTAGCTTGTAAGACCATTGATTCATTTGCCATTAAACCCTCTAATTCTATCCTAATAACTGTCAATAAAACCTGACTCTGCTATTATTTTATTAAAATATTTCCCATTTCATAATCGAGTCAAAGCCAGGTCACGATTTCCAAACCCAATATAATCCCGCCAATTTAGAGTCACAGCTGAGCTCATTACGCTCGAAAAAAAAAGGAGTCGCAAAACCTTTTACGGCCGCAATTACAATCCCATTCTCCCGCGGTGACTTTGGCTATATCCCTACTCGGAAACGATTCGGTGTGCGCGCGCGACAAATTTCGCGTCGCGCGGTGTGGCCCGTTTTCGCACTCGGTGTGCGTAGCGTTTCTTCCCGAGCCTTAGCCGACTCTCTGCGCGCGCATTCCGCAGGGGGCCTCCCAGGTGGCAAGAAAGCCATAGGCGCTCGCGCTCCCGATCGCGACCGTTATAACCGCCTCCCGCGAATCGGTAGTTTGCTACGAGCGAGGAACGGAGCTTAGGCTTTCGTAATGCGGATGTGTGAGGTAGAGCGCAGCGCCGCCGCTGTGGGAGCTCAATTTTTCAAGCTCTCGATAGATTCTATTCGGATTTATTGAGCCGCGGGAAATTCGACGATAGAGACTGCCCGGTTTCGGTGTGAATCGGCTGAAAATATCGTGAACGTTTCTAGCAGGGATTGTTTTGGAGTGTGATTAGTTTTGGTTACGCTAAGATTTGTTTAATTCGCGTACAGGAATAAAATAAATGTAAGAGCGCATTTACTGGAAGCCAAGAGCTTCGTAGCTCCCTTTATCATACCTGCAATGCATTCATTTTTAACTTGGCGATGCAGGATTTTTACTCACAAATTAGTACAGAGAAAAGAATAATTGGTTGCACTTATTAAGACTGGGTTTCTCGTAGTAATTACTTCATTGCTTCAGCCAGCACTTGATTTCAAGCTACATTTAACGAGAAGTTTCGCTATTTCGCTCATTTATTTTCGCGAAAATATTATTCTCTTTATTACTGCGAATACTTGCTCATGCATCATCGAGTGTAAACGTCTGCTACGGAACTAACGATGAATAATGTAAAAAATTCTTCGCAGAATAATTAAAAGTAAATAATTTTCGTTGCGAAAGCACACGATTTAGTCTCCGAATTACAATTCTTCATGTCAAAACTGAAATTCCGCGCCGCTGACCTCGCCGACAATTTAAAATAGAAATATATTTTTCTCTACGATAATTTACTCCCGTCCAATCGTCAAAAGGCCGCGTCAATTCCAGAGCAAGGTAATGAAGCTCCTCCTTTATCATTCACCTCTCTCTCCCACCTCGACTCGGAGCGCGCCGCAGCTTCGCTCGGCGACGCGACGGTTAAAAGGCAAGTAGGTCGTTCGTTGGCATCGCTCTTCGCGCTCGGCTGCAGGCGGCGCTTTTCCCCGAGAGCTTATTGTTCTCTCGCTCTCGCGTCTCCTCTGTCATACATATATATATATATATATAGTATACGTACGCGGCGCGTAAGCGAAGAAGCGCGAGTTTCCGCTATCTCGTGGGCAAATCAGAGAGGAGGATCTCTCTCTGTCTCTCTCTCTCTCTCTATGTGGCTTTGTCTTAATTGCGCCGCAATTAGATCGCGATTTTTCTCCTATGCCCGCATGATTCATTAGAGTGCGTCGGGCTCGCGGTGATTTTTTGCGCCTGTCAATGCGACCCAGTTTGGGCGAATTTAACGAGCCTCGTTACACATTTCGTGGAAACGAGCGATTTTCTTCTTTAGAGGCGGTTGCCGAGGGGCTATACGAGTTGAATTATTTATGATGAGTTTACGAAATTTTTCGCTCGCGCGGGGAATCTCTTCATTCGCGAGCCGGGAATCGGGGTTTAGTGGAGATTCTTTGGTTCGGGAAGAAGTCGATGCTTTTTTGTGATTCAGGTCGAGGGTCTCGAGGAGTCGTTTCAACACCTATAGAGCCTCTTGTGTGTTCAGCGACTTACGCGTTTCAAAGGGCTCGTGGGACTTTCTTGCGCTTTTAAAGTCTGTTCTTAAAATGCGAAACTGTCTTTTAAACAAATTTTTTGAAAAAAACGTAGAAGAACTCTTCATACCTAAAACGGACGTTCTTTGCAGTTTGTTTGAAGCAAAAGTGCAGTCTAATACTTTAAAAAAATGTTGGCCCCTTTTAATTTCCTAATAATCGAATTTAAAAAAAAAAAAAAGATCAAACATGTTCCAACAATGCTGCGAGAGTAAACGAAGCTTTCATCAATAAACATCGACAACAATTCCATCATCTTCATTAATACCCACCGCCGCGGCAAAAATCCACGGGAAATATGCGGCAAAAGCGGCATTAATCAATCAACGCCTCCCGCAGCATCCTCGCCTCGCGCACAAAGAGGGGCCTCGCCTTCCCGCGTCGACGCGCGTTATGCACATACGCGCGCGTACGCGAAAAAGACGAGAGAGAGAGAGAGAGAAAGAGCGAGTGAGAGAGAGAGGGAGGGAGGGAGGGAGGAAGAAAAAAAATCGCTCCCCGACCTTCACCTCGAAAGCGCGCATTCCCTGCCGAGTGACGTCCGAGATTGCAAAAAGCGCGCACAATCGCCCGAGCGAAATATATTGCATAACGGTGTCAACCCCCGTAAAGACCAGCGTAATCCCCTAATTGGCTGCGCCGGATGCCTCGGAGTTTTATGGCCGTTTCGATGGCAAAGCGAGTCCTTTTTGCGAGATACTTTTTTTCGAGGTCGGCGCGTGCGCGTTATTGATTTTTTAATTGGCCCTTTTGGAATTCGGAGGCTTGCTTCTTGCCGTTTTGAGAGGTTTTGGCGGATGGAGGCAGTTTGAGTGCTACTGGGGATAAAGGAATGTTTCTGATTTCAAGTTGAGTTTGTACGTATTTTCTTTTTGTGACACTTGAAGTTTTGATTGGTTTTGATGAAGAAGGTTAGTATTCTCGTATAATTTTTATAAAACAAAGACTAAAGATTAGAAGTAATTTTTCCAACTTGAATGCTTTTAAAGCTTGGATTTTTATACGTTACAAAATGATCCTCCAATTTTGTTATTTCATTAGCTTACAGTTCTTTTAAAAATATTTTCAATGCAGAACGCCACTACCGAAATTTTTCTTGAGTAACAGTACGCCCACAATTTGTTTCATCAATAAATTGCGTCGACGCAGCCGTCAACCGTCAAACAGTCGACCGCAAACATTCGTTCAAACTTCCTCGAAAATTGCGAACCCTCCCGACGCGGCAGCCGTAAAACGTCATCCCCGAGAACCGCAATCAGCTCGCTGCCGGGCAAAAATGCCGGGAGTCACTTACCGTTCCGATCCCACACCTCCGCGCGCCCAAGGTCTCCTCCGAGCGCGTATCGAATCAACAATTCCCCCGGCGCTTATGCAACTTGCGCGCATACACCTGCGCGCGCAGAGGCGTGCACGCACGTACGCGCTTTCTGGGAAAAACTGCGCCGGCCGAGGTCGACCGCGTTATCGTGTGTCTCGCGCGCGCGCGCGCGTCGCTCGCCAGCCGCAAGTCGCCGTAACGGTCATCTCGGAAAAAATTCAATCGCCGCGGAGCTGCCGCCGCCGCCGCCGCCGTGACTCCTTCAATTACGACGTGTGGAATATAACGGGACGATTCATTTGCGCGAGGAGAATTACGTTACGCGGGGGGGGGGGGGGGGGCCCCC
>UCOL01002213.1:0-27602 GCA_900474335.1 Ormyrus nitidulus
ATTGCACTACGGTTGAGCTGACCCTTGCGAATATCCCTAATGTGGATATCTCGGGCGTATAATTTTTGTTAGTCGGGTCTGCGTTCGCGCTAACCCGAAATAATTAATTCAAAAATAGTTATTTAGACATACTGTAAAAAACTGATTATAAGTTGCTGATATTACATTTGGTATTTATCTTACCCCCCTACTTTTTAAATGCGCTCCTATCTAGATCTATTTTTTTGAACTTGAAAATGCCAACAAAATTATATGTATATTAATATACTATAGTATATATAGTAGCGTAATAGCAATTTTACATTAGCATAATAATAATATACAATATATTATAACAGTATTGCATATTATTATTTTCTATTCAATTTCAGTTTTTAAACAACTTACTAAAAAGATATTTCTCTCGTTCTACACATGAATTGTGATACAATTTTTATGAATTTTATTAAATACAATGAATATTCCTTATAAATTATCGTAAAAAGGAATTGTGCATTTTAAAGAAATTTTATTCTCTATTGTAAAGTCAAAAGAAAAAAATTGTAAAACTAGTTTTAGAAATTACATAAAATAAAACGCGATAAAATAAGAATACAAACACATGCAATAGTAATTTACTCAAGATCACTCATTTATTTCATCGCTCTGTACACAATCAGTAGCAAAATAAACCCCCGAGCAACGCGCAACGTCAAACATTTCTAAAAGCCTCGGCACATCCTCATTCCTGTTTCAGGACTCGGAATTATGCCTCGCCCTGGGCATGAGTCTGCAGTACATCCGAGTCTCGGTGGTCTGCTGGCTGGCCGCGATGTGCCATCACCTGTACGCGACCGTCGCCTCGGTCCCCAGCCGCGACGACCCGCCGACGTATCTCAAGTACAGCGTGTTCGCCTGGGGTGCGCCCCTCGTCAGCTTCGGAGTCGCCTGGCTGCTGCAGATGCACGAGACCGGTGACATCTGGAAGGTCGACGAACTCATGCCCTTTAACTGCTGGTAAAATCGCTCGTTTCTTTTTTTTTTCTTTTTTTTTCAATCGCCGGTTTACACCTCGACGAAAGGCTTTGTCTGTGGCCGGGGGTCGGAGTGGATGTAGAGAGCTTCTTTTTTTGCGAGAAATAAAGGAAGGAAAGTACGGGAGAAAGTAGTAGTAACAATTCTTGTTATTTATTTAATTTATCGAAGAAATTTTAGAAAAAATTAGAAAAAATTTTGAATCGAATTGGATGTAAAAAATTTAAACATTTGAAAAATACTTTTTCTCAATTTTCTTACTTTAATGAAATTAAATAATATCGAATAGAAATGGGTATTAAAAAAGTTTCGAAAGAAGCATGAAAAGCTTAAAAAGAAAAAAGAAATTTCTCTTCAATTTAAAAAACAAGCTTTTAAAAGCACTTGAGCAACATTTAAATAAACCTCGCGCAGAAGCCTATACAAATCCCCTTCACCTCCCGGCACCATCTCCCCGTGTTTACCCGACTTTTTCATTTCCTCGCCCGGGCCAAGCATCGCGGCATTAAAACCAGAAAAACCGTTTCTTTTTTGCCCTTTTCGCAGGTTTTTGGGCGCAAAGGCAACAGTATACGCGTTCGGCGTTCCGGTAATATTGCTGCTTTTGACCGCGGGTTACTACCTCCTTAAAGCGGCCATCGTTGCCAGGTACGTATGCGCTTTTTTTGCGCCCCCAAAGGAGGTGCGCGCCCTCAAAGCATCCTTTTGTCAGTTTTTTCACTCACGAAATGCCTCTCTCTCTTTCTTTCTGCATCTTTTGCACGCGGCTGCCTGCCGTTGAAAAAAAAAAAAAAAACCACCGACGACGGCGCAACGCAGATACACGTGCAGCATGCAGCTGGAGATAAAGCAGCGGGAAAAAATGAAGAGGAGGCGGGCGCTTCAGCTGATGCTCTTCCTCAAAGTCAGCCTTATCATCGGACTCGTCGCCGGCTGCGGAGTTGCCTCTCGCGTCTGGAAGGTGCCCTTCTTGTGGGCAGTCTTCTGCACCGGTCACTCGCTCCAGGTTAAAACGCTTTTTACTCGCCCGTTTTTTTATGTTTCGCGTTTTTTTACGTGCCTCAAAAGGCCAGTTAGGTTAATAGGATAAGAAATTCGGGAATTTTTTCGGTATTTTTTAACTGAACATTTTCAGAAAATAATAACTCGGTTACAATTGAAATTTTTTTATCGTACAATACATTTTTTTTAAGAGACAGTTGAATAAATTAAATTCACGTTTGATTACATAAATAACTTAGCTGGATGAAATGTCAGTTTTTTCTCGCTTACTTGGCTTACTATTTTCTAAATAAAAAAAAAACTTTCTCGTTCCCGTCAAGAATCCAGACTGTATATTTGCTCTTCCGGGTGGGAATACCCGTTTCCTTCTCTCGAAAGAATTGGAGCTTCTCAAACGTTTGCTTTACTTCGACAGGGTCTTGCCGTTGCGCTATCCGTAGCTTGTAACTGCAGAGTACTGAAAGTCTATTCGAGAAAACCGTACAAGCAGCCTAAATACCAGGTAATTCAGAAGCCAAATTTTCGCGCAACAATTCGTCGTTTCGTTGTGCGTTTATGATTGAAATTCTTTATCAATATTTTTCAGATCGCGAAATCATCCAGCATGCAGTTACTTGCTCCAGCACCCGATCCGGTCTAAAATGGTCTACGAAGTGACAATGGAAGAATACAACGCATTTTTTAACTCGACTTTCATGAATTTTGTTTTCGATTCATAGTACAATGTATAATTGTTTTCTAAAGAAACTATTCAGTACTATTTTGAAGGACTGTCTTCTGACAATTTTGAATTTACATTGTATTTTATACTTCAACTCTGTGACTGTAAACCCATCGTGTTCTCGAAGCATTTATTTATTAAGACGTAATGATTGAACATTTAGTGATTTAAAGTGATCTCAATATTCGCGCACATTAATTTACATGTACTGTAGAAAGGTATTTATTTACAAAGTTTTATAGCTCCGTATTTTCAGTAATTTTATAGATCGGTAAGTTTGTCCCAATCGCATTTATATTCGTAATATATTCACGAATCCATATCTAAAGAATTAATATCTACATATTACGCTTGTATTCTAGCATCTTTTTGCAAGTATTTTAGGCGAATAGTACTGTATAGTTTTGTAATGATTTTTGTAAGGACGTCGAAAATTTTGCGAGTCAAGCAACACGGGACACAATCAAGAAATTCAACCCTAAACACGCATATCGCGTTATCTTCAAGATTGTATATAATGCTTTGAAAGTTCGTAACTCGTCAATCGCTTTAAATTGTGATGTGATATCAAAGCGTGAAATTATTGTAGATTTCGACGGAAATCTATAAAACATTCAAATCACATCTAAAATTCTACCAAAAAATGTTAACTTTTCACTTTTGGTTTATACAAAAAACTTGTTAGATTTTCCTAACAATATTATCTAAATATTCTATTTAAATTTAGATGTGGAAACAAAAATTAATTCCTAATATTATTTAGTACTTTATTTTATTGATGTATTTGAAAAGAAGATTGTCAATGTGAGAAGTTAACATTTTAATGTGTATGCTTTAATGCCATATAGACGTTAAGCACTTTGTTAAGTGTCGTTGAAAATGAATGTTGTCCTTGTCTGATCAATTGCTAATTAAATTAAGTATTATAAAATCGCAATGGAATTATTTTAAGCAGCTAAGATCAACACGTTCTTTTTAATGTGAAAAGTATTATTTTTCCTTTTAAAATTTAGTTTTTCTTTGGTACATTTTAATATAGAATGAAACAATGAAATTTTTAAGGGAATTTGAACTATTTTTTATTTACAATTGCAATATATTGCTACATATTATAGCTGTATTAAGAAGTTGTAGTTTGAACAAGGTACAAAGAATATCAATATATAAAATATATAACTCTTTTACAATCAAATACTTACAAATAATCATTTAAAGGGCATTCTCATCACTATAAGGAGTTACTTTTATAATCAATTAAACACTCAATATATTTCTCTAATAATTTTCAAATTCCCTTAAAGTTATAATCGTATAAAGAGGATCAACATTATAACGGTCGTCCAAGATCGAGAAAGGAGAAATTTAGAAAGATCTTAGGTAAATATATATAGATTTTATAGCACTCTGATATAGAGCCGACTTTAATTTGACATAAAGTTCGGAATTTGATCGGTGTTTCCAATCGAAAATGACCAGGATTAAGAGATTCAAAAGGTGTAAATAATAGAGCGGCGAAAGTGTATCGTAGAAAAACATATCAACAATCGACGTAATGTAATTTCCATGGTTGCTGCTTCGAAATCGAGTTACAGTTAAAACGTAATAAACTAGTTGAATCCTTTCATTATGTACTTCGCGCACCTGTGTACTCAAAGTTAAGATTCATTTACACTCGCCGGAGAACGACAATGGATTACATTATAAGTTCTGAGTGAAGCCTTGCGACGGCACTCTCGTGCAACACCGTAGATATGATAAATTATTGCAAGCCTGCATGAATTGAAACCATGGAATTATGTATATTTAATGACGAACATCAATAAATATTTTAAATCCCAGTTGATCGCTACCTTCTTTCCTTTAATTTTCCGCAACCAGCCATTCTAAGCTACAAAATTGCTTCAAATACTGTAATAATTTTTTCTTATTTTGCGCAATTCACAAAAAAAAAAAAAAAAAAATTCAGCACATACAACAATAAATTATGCCATTACTCCCAGCTCCATCCGTCTATATCCCTTACAAATACCGGCGCAAAACCAAAGAAGCTTTATTCCGAGTAATCTCGAGCTCTCGGATGGGAAAAGGCAAGGCGAGGAGAAAAGACTGCGTGGAAAAGGGTGTATAAGGTGAGACAGTAAGGCCGGCAGCAGCTGATTTTTCTCTCTTTCGTCCCCGGCAGCAGCGCATCGTCTTTCATCAGCATCAACGTCGGCTTAACGACGACGCCGGGCCGCAAACGAACGTGTGACGCCTGCATACGCGCGAGTCTGCGTGTGTGGGTGGAGGCTCTCTCTCTCTCTATCTGAAGGCGAACGAATATCCTCTGACCGCAGACTTGCCAGCGAGTCTTGAGTGAAGTTAATGCTGCGACTTTGCGCGCCGGCCACTTTACATTGATGCGAGAGTGCTCTCTCCTCAAGAAATGTGTCACGCCGCTCTTTTATTTTAGATTTTTTTCGAGACAAAGGGGGTCCGTATCCCACCCCTTTTTTTAGAGGGTAATTGCCGTTTCTAAAATTAGATTCTTTTGTTGGCTTGTTTTTAAGCTCGCTTGCTGCCGAGTGGGTGAGAGTAAATAATTATATGTTGTATATCACATCAAAAGAAATTTCGGGCTCAATTCAAGGAAAATTATGATGAATTTTTTTCATTTTTCTCGGTTTAATCTTTGTTTGCTGTTGGTAACAAAGTAAATTTATATTTTATTCGTCATGTTTTCATTGAATCTCTAAAACGCGTTTTTACCGAAAAAATAATCTAAACGACAAACTGGCTTTGCGCGAGCTGAACTTTAAAATAAACTCAAAAACCATATCGAAATTGAGTTTGTTGCACTCAGTAAGCGCTACGTCCAACACTTTTTATAACAGCTGTAAAACACAATACTGCGGATATAGAAAATTGCAAGGCAGCAGGTTTGGCGACATCTCCTGCAGCGGCACCGAAGCACGTGGATTTCTCGTAAACCGAAATCAAAGTTTTTTTAGAGACTACGTGACGAATGTATCATCTGCAGTCACCAGATTCTGACCCTTCGAACGAGTGGGTTTAAAAAATTTTCGAATTCCCTGCGTACTTCTGGTTTCGCCGAGTACGTCTTTATAACTTTATAAATGTTAGGGTTTATTTTATTTATTTTACCTCTTAAAGTACGTTTTGAAATAAAAAAAAACTTTTATTTCCTTACTTTCCATTCAAGTCGCATTTCTGCACTTTTGAAACCCTTCTATAGAAATCTGTTTAAATAGAGTTTTTAATATGAAGGATCATATTACGTTGAATTCTGACGAGAATCCATATAAGTTTCACATTTGCATTGCCTCAGAATATATCCATTGCAAAAGCTTTTCCGAGTTCTACGAGATGTATTTCAAGAAATATCGACATATCTAAAATTATAAAATCAAACTAAAATATTGTTTAAAACATACTATTACACATTACTTTCCGCAGGAAAGCCTTCCTCATTCATCGCACTCACTTTAATTGCTCTTAAATTCTCTAAATGGCAATACTTCCGAAAACTTGCGGGCGAAAAATGCAGCTTGTAAAACAGACTAACGAGTCCAGCCACGCAACGGCGGAACTCCCCGCGTCAGATTACGATGCTTCAGCGAAAAAAAAGCAGCGATCTTCCCAGATTCATCCCGCGACCTCAATGCGCTCCTTAAAAATCGCGGCTTCGCTGTTTAATTAACGAAAGAAATAAAAAAAAAAAAACGAGATCAACGAAGCTGCCTCTTTTCTCGCGCAACGATGCCGAGGAGAGGATGTTATTAATTTCTTTCGGTGGCTTGTTTTCGCCTCTCCCCCGGCTGCCGGCGTTATGTATGCCAGCCTGCATTTCCGTGTCGCCGCGCTGCGCATTTTTCAAGAGTCTACTTCCGTTATGTGCGAGTCTGCTTTAGCCAAGTTGCTGACATTTTTCATAAAAAGAGCCTTCCTGACGAGTGACTGATTTTTGTATTTATGTTAATTTTGAGGTCACCGGGATCGTAGAATGTCGAGGGAATTATAATAATAGTACGTGATGTGATGTGATGGATTATTAAAGAGAAATTGGGATTATGCGATGTAGAAGTTCTGGGTAGATCAATTTAATCATTAAAAGTGTAACACTTATTTTTTTGTGTCGCTGGTAATGTTCAAGTAGTACCCTTTTTATTTACTCTTCGTATAGGATATAAGCTTCGTCTTTTATACTCTTACATCCTTCGTTTACTAAAAAAAGTCTTTTAACTCGAAAGATCTTATACAGTTTTTACTATCAATAAAGCCACGCAACAGCTACTTTCACTGTCCGCGTCGAATAAAAATATTTTTTTCAAAAAATCTTTTCTAAACTTCCTTCGCAAAACTTAACGATTACGTTCATTAGATTTAAAATAAATTTAAATAAAAAAAAACAAACAATCAAGCAATACTGATCGTCATTTATCGGAACCCCCAAAGCACCGCTGCTTACGAAAAACAAATAAAACCTCGATCGCCCAAGTGGCGAAAGCGAATGAAAAAATCTGCAGCAGCGCATCAGCAACCTGTGCTCTGAACCGCGACTCGCGCGAGAAATGAAAAAAAGGGCGGACGTCGCCAGGCGGCGGTGCGCGCACACGTTTAAATGGGACGTGAATCGATGCCAAGTCACACATCCGGGGATATTGACACACCGAGACGGAGCCGACGAACTGTGCGGATTGCGCGGTGGGATAAAAATAGCACCAGCCGTTGTCCGCAGACTCGGAGCGCGAGCCACTCCGAGAGAAAGAGAGCACCTCTTGAGGAGTTTTTAATTCGATAATCAAGCCTGTCGACACTTGCTTACTTGCGAGGCCGTTAATTATAAGCGGATCCGCCGGTCGCCGTCTTGGGAGATATTTATTAAAAGTTCCTGCGGACGAGGAGTGATTTTGTGTTCTAGTTTGCATTTGTCGTCGGGAACCAGAGAGTTGATTGCAGGATTCTTTTTTAAGACAATGGAAAATTTTAACTTCAATAGTGATTATACAGTCTTTGATTAATTAAATATATTTTTAGAGTACTTGCTCGCATGTATATATCAGGAGTAAATTCGCATTTCAATTAATTTGAATCTGCTCGCCACTTTAAAAATGACGCTATAATTAAAAAAAAAAAAAAATTACGAAGCTGTACTTCTCATCTAACATGTTGTAATTTAGAGCAAGCTTTTACGTAAATTATTTTACGAGCCTCGCGCTGAGCAAACCAACATCTCCGCGCGCAGCGAGCTCGCTCTCAATTTTTTAAAATTAAAACCCAGCCCGATTGAAGAAACCTCAGCAACGTTCCTTCTCCCGTTTCAAAAAATTCAAAAGCCCGCCTCCCTCGCCGCGATTCTCCACCCTCGAAACAACACCCCCTCCCCCCTCAATATCATCAGACGAGCGAGCGCGAGAAGAGAAAACTTAGCCTGGCCTCGGCTTGAAAAAGCACCGGGGCTCGGCGCAATTCAAACAGCCCGTAAAGCTCTCGGCGGTAATAAAAAGCGAGAAGTCGTTCTCGCGCTCTATCGGGAATCGCCGAAGCTCGGGAAGGAGATAGAGAGAGAGAGAGAGAGAGAGAGAGAGAGAGAGAGAGAGAGCAGCGCCAGAACGTCTGGAGCCGAGGACGGAGGCCGGAGCGGCCTTCGCATATTGAGAGCTTCCGCGCCAGCCGCAAGGTCAAGTTCATTACGTGACCTCGTTTCGCGGGCCAAGATATGAGCTGCGCGCAGCGCGCGGATCGCCGCGCGCTCCGGGTGATATTTGCGGGATGTATGCGCCGGCCGACGCTTCCGAGCTGCTCTCGAGACCCTGCTGCGGGCTGGTCGCTGCGCGCACACCGCGAACTTACGGACCGATGGTGGAATTTTAGGCTGCTTTCGACGCTTCTTGGAGGCTGGAATTTTGAACTTGCGGAATTATTTGGATGGTTTATTTTTCGTTGATCCGATTGGTTTTTTTTTTTTTTTTTTTTTTTTTATTGATGATTGTAAATGCAATGAAAATAATATTCTCGTATACTCGAGATTCGTCGAGGAAAGACCGATCGATATTTCTGGAATGTCATTAATTCATATTTACATATTTTTGAAAATCTGAAATAATTTTGAATAATTAAACTGCACTCCCGGCTCCCTCTTCGAATATTTATTTTAAGATATGCAAAGAAAATAATTTACATTTTTTTATATCCTCCAAAATGAAATTTCACGTTCATCCAGGGCTTTCGACATTTGCTTTCAAGTAAGGTATGGCAGTCACGAAGCCGAGGAATGACCCAACAAGAGGAAGTCCTTGCTTTTGTTTCAACCCTCAGATATCTATATATATATACATAGTGCTGTCCTATTTTCGTAACGTGATTACCGCATTCAAAGAAATCTCCTAGTTAGATTAATTAACCCTTTGAGACCAACATCTATACGTGAACTAATAACTTGAGAGATATCACTTTCTCGACAATGCACTGCTGCTTTGTGATATATTTAGCGAATTAAGTTGTAATTTGCGTCATTGAAGTGAAGCATGAATATTCTACGTATTAGTGAATCTTACGGTATATTATATCTTAGATCTTATTAGGTACGTCTTGGGACGTAATAGTGTATATGTATACTACTCCAATAATAACTATATATTATGTGCCCTATTTCCTATTTAAATGTAGAAATAATTTGTTTTCAGCCTTTACGTTTAAAATATATTAGCTTCTAGCAAATGGAAAAACACATCTTAAAGTAAAAATTACAACTAAACTAATTATATTTAATAAAATTACCTTTATCCTCAATAAAGTACAATAAAAAAGTTATGTTCATTTTTCATCAAATTCAAGTTAAGCTTTTTGTTTTAAATTCGGTTGTAAAATATTACTACTACGTGACCTACGTATAATAACATGACATAATTTTTGTTTGACAGATATATTATAAAAATAAAAAATAAAATATTCTAGCTTACAACGAATCTCCTTTATACGACGAGTAGAAAAGTATATTTTCGATCAGACGAGCTGTTAATATACCTCGCATAATGTTCTTTAGATGCATCCATTTTATACTTAACTTTCTATGAATTATAAAAAATTCAAATGCCATTAACGCAAAGGAAAAAACTTTACGAAAACAAAAGCTCCAAAACTGCGAACGTCCCTTTTATCAAATTTTTTCCAAATCACCCAACAAAATCTGATACCTCAGTACCCGAATCTTAACATAATTTAACTTGAAACGCCGAACATATTAATGCAGACACTTTGGTACGAACCGGTACGTATGCAACCAGTTTCTCTTAAAGCACGCGGACAAAAGGGTAAGTCAGTAATCCGGATCTGCTGCTATCAGCGGCAGCAGTTTCCGCGCCTATTGGTTCCGCTGAGCCGGATCTGTTACTTCCCCTATCAGAAATTGCACTGTATCCAAGCTAAGCCCGATGTTTCTCCGAACGAAGTGAAGATCGAATCAGATTCTGTTTATCTGCGTGGTGCAATGGGCTCGAATCCGGGCTAAAGAAACAATAAATATCGAGTCTTAGGGCTGCAAAATGGGGTTGTAAAAAGCTTTGCGTGCGCAATGATTAATTTAACGGGAGCTTTTGGTGTTCTCACAGAGCTTCGGTAATAAATTCATATGTAAGCAAGTTCTGCACTAATTAACGAACGTATTTATTGATTAATTTTACCGGAATACGGAGACGCAACGGTAATTAATTTGCACGCAGCCCTTAAGCTCTAATAACATTCAAAAGCCCACTACACAGCCAGTAGTTCAATACCTACCTCCCCCGTAAGTATCTTACCCAAGGATTCCGAGTCGCAGATAAAGCAGAGCACACATAGTCGAACAGAGGAGAGTAAGAGGTTGCACCGGCTACTATCTTCTGGGAGAAAGATGGAGAGAGAGAGAGCTAATTCAACATGCTAGAAGGCTCGGAACAAAGGCTACCAGATTCCCAGTACGCGGAACAAAGCTGTTCCAGTTGACAAGACGACAAACGCTAAGCTTTAACAATAAGCAAGTAGCTGCCGGCAGCTCATGAATCATTCGGCAAATGCGTTGCTACGTTAGACACCTGCGAGTATCGCCTCGAGATCGTCGTGTGAAGCGATGATATTGCTATTTGTATAATTAGTTCTGATTTTTTGCCCTCTTATTGCGAAAGAGGAACGGGTGTTTTAATGAAATATATAGTTTCATTGAAGATTGCGTCGTTGGTAGAAACGTATTAGGATTCGTTTAATTACTTTTTCGTTTAACGTCAAATTCAATACTTGATCGAATTTATTAAAGTTTACTTAAAGAGGTTGCAATTAAGTGCAGTAATTACACGGCAGTCGCGAATTCGCCCTTTAAATTCAATTTGTATAACAGAACGGGTTAAAGGCAAATATCATTAAAAATGATCGATGATTGATCGAAAAGCAAGGAAACTTCACCGACGCAATTCCATCAGATTTGAAACAATAACGAAATAACAGCTGCATCGCCAGAGCAAAGTGGCACGTCCTAACTACAGCAAGTTCGTATATAATGCACAAAGTGCTCGAAACTACTTGGGCGTGACCGCAGTAGACAATGGCGAAAGTTCCTTCGCTCGATTTGCCAGGTATCCGTCTATGATTAATTGCGGAAAGCAGGTATATAGGATACTGTTTCGCGCAGGTATTCCATAAACTATATTGTCCGTCGCAACAGAGCGCAAGAAGCGAAGGAAAAGTACCTATGTACGCCTATTGCGAGATGAGGGCACGAGTGCGGGTAATATTCTCTCGCGACGAAACTGTATACGTCCGGCCGGCCATTGAATATTATCAGGATTTAAGCCGCATCATCAGTGCTGATTGTATTTGCCAAGTCGCCTGCCTGCGGCGAATTGCTATTGTCCGAGGCTTGACCTCGTTCAAAGCTCATGAATCGTACCTTCCTGCATGGCTCGCTGCTATCTGAATCCCTCGATTTTTCAAAATTAAGTACGAACTTTCAAATCCAGGCTGTTTCGAGCGGAAGATTATTTCGGTCGTTTATGAAATTTTCCGAGTCTGGCCGTTATTGAATTGTTCGGTACGCATTGTTTGAGTGCGAAAGCAATTACATTAATAATAAACGGGTTTAAAAGCAACGTCATTAACTGCAATCGCATTTAAACGAGATAATTTAAATATAAAACAGGTTGGGAAAAGCAGTTTAATAATAAGCTGCTCTCCTTTTCGATAACGATCATATATTGTACAATTTGTGAATTTTATACGAGGGTCAAAAGCTGTCCACATCATTGATTTTCAACTCCAAGTAACTCTTTCTCAAGGAGAACTTGAAATACCCGTTCCCTTCCATTATTCCAATAAAGCAAACAAACCGCCGCAAACTCCAACTTAGCAGCAGCTAATTTAAAACGTTAAAAGCTCCATCGCCGCTGATGCCCAGTCAAGCAGCGAGCCTAAGAGCATAGTTCAAAATTTAAACTGCCCACAGAGGAGACGATAAGCTGAAAGCGCTGGTAACGACATTAGCTCCTCCGTCTTCTTCAAGAGGCGCCTCTAATTGCACTGTACGTCTTTTCGCCCAGAACGGATAAATTCGTCTTCCTCGCACTCGGGGCAAAGTGCTGACCCACTTCGACGGGTAGAGGTGTGGGTACGTACGCGTAATTGCGAGTTAGACAAATAAAGAGTGTCTTGTGGCTCTCTCGAACGCGTTTTCGCGGGCAGTTTCAATTGGTCGAGCTTGCGGTCGTCCGGTAGATTTCTGTTCAGAATGATAAGTCGGTACATTTATCTACATGTGGTAATTGTTGCTTGATGCGTGCGAATTTTTTAAAAATGAATAATAATTTGACGAAGCTTATGTGCTGTTTCGATTGTTAGTATAATGATAAATCTGTAAGTATTCATTTACTTTGATTAAAAATACGATTTTAATTGAAAACAAGAATTTTTAAAAGGCTTAGAATATTTAAAAAAATTTTTATTGTATAAAGGAACAGAAAAATAATGAAAACGTACATATTTGAGTTATTATTATGCATTTTAAAATTTCGCACGCTTTTAAACAGCAAATGATCCTAGATCTCGACACAGATTAAATAAGATAAAATCGTAACTTTCGAAACATTGCTCAATTTACAATAAAAATGTTTGTAAATAATAACAAAACAGGAAGAACTACTTAAATTCTTTGCTTACTAAATAAAAAAAAAAAAAAAAACGCAGCGTACATGTTTTATTAATTTTATTGATCGAAGCAATTTCAGTACAAAATTCAAAATTAAACGTCACTTTTCCTTTTCTCACATATATCTTCATCCAGTTTATCAAATCACTTATTCCTACAGTAAAAACTGCAGAAGTTATACAAACAAAATAGCTGTGTACTTAGGTACAGTCTGTATATTCAAGTATATAGCTTTTACGAAGCATAATAAGCGATGCTAAGTCGCGATAAGAGCTACGCAATAAATTTACTAAAAATTTGTTTTAACCAAGAGAATTTGCACTTGTTTTTAATGAAACTTACAATATGAGCTTATTTTGTTCCTTCGTCATTTTATTAGCTTGGAGGATACGAGCACAGAAACTACGCCTACTCTTACATTCATTTATTTCACTTGCGTTAAAAATTTCGTTTTAATTTTTATTCTTATTATATCAATTCTGGTCGAATTCACAGTCTTATTTCAATCGCATTCTTTGTATTTTTGTTCGTTATTTTTTAATCGTTTAAAATCGCTTATCTTGCAAAAAATTAGAGAAACTGAAGATCTTCCTTGAATCGCGTTTGCGGCACAAGCCGCGTTTTAGCATTACTTTCTTTATACATATTCATATTTATATTTAATATTATTCATAAAATATTAATAATTATTTAACTAATGCTTGTAACTAGAGCTAAAAAGCCGCACCCAACGAGACACTGACAAACTTACCGTCTGCTGCCTGATTATGCTTCTAAATAATGGATACACATTTTTTTATACTCGTTATTCGCACATATTTTCTCGAGTTTTCAATTAGATATATGTTCTATTTCTTACATTATTTTTTATTTTGATTTTAGTTCCTTTTCGTTACATAATAAACTAATGAATTTAAACAAATGGTTTTAGAAATAAATGATAAAAAGAAATAACGCTTGTGGAAACGCCTAATGGAAGGCAACTACAAATTCTCTTAGACAAATACAAGTGACATCAAAATGGAATGCCACACTTATTTATTGGCTACATAAACTTGAAACATTAATACAATAAATTGTTAAAATAATGCTTTGAAAAATATTTAGATCCACTTTTAAATTTCTTAAAAATCACATTTTACATTACTACGTCAATACGTTATGAATATTATTTGAATTGCGATTTCTAGTGATAACTCCTTTAAATATTTAACTGAGAGCTTTCGAGTTTTTTTTTTAATGCAACCAAAGTCTGTGCACAAATCTCTATTTTATGAACCAGCTTCAACACAAGTTATTTGTTCAATATAAGATTATGCGTTTTATTCTTTTTTTAATAGCCTTTGTAAATCTATATTTGTAATATATGTTAAGTCATAGAATCATTTACTGTATAGAAAAATTTAGTAGAAGGCTAAACATTTCAAAACTCGTGCATGCAAATCATTTTCTTTTACACTGTTTATTGCACAAATTAGTGTAAACTAAATAGCCTAATTTCTCCTAAAGAGAAATTAGATAAGCCCGTTTGGTGCATATAAAATTTTTATCGTCTTGAGATAAAACTTTATTATAAAAAAATGTAATAAAAAATAATTATAAAAATATTATGCTAATTGTATTATATAATATTCACTGTACTAAATCTGTAAATAAAAATCGAATAACTTGAAATTAATCTTTCACAATTCTTTTTTTGTGTCTACGTCGTTAGAAAATTCTCAATTTTTTTAATAAAATAGTCTCGATAACATTTTAAATAGATCATTTATATAAAAAAGTGATCTCAAGGTGATTCGATTTAATACTTTCAAATGAATACGTCTTTTTTATTTGAACTATTTATCAAAACTAAGGTTTCATACCTCATTGACTTGCCACGACAATTAAAACACTTTAACATAGATATTTAAGTTTATATTTACAATAAAGTTAAATTTTTGTCAAAAGTTTCTTCTCACGATACATTTATTTTTAATTTTTGTTTTCCTCATTTAAAAAGGTAAAAACTTTATTTAAAATAATTGAAAGTGTCTTCTTTAGTAAAGTCATAATTGATATTAAAAACATGCAATAATTTATATTTTTTTCTAAAGTTTTATAATATTTTTTTACTGAATTAAAGTATGATTCCTTGGAAGCATTAATTGTATATTGAATTTATCAGTTGGTGTCTCATTAAGTGTGGACTTCCCTAAAAATAGTGCATCGATCATATAAGCTATCTGTACACTCACAACCGTTCAAATACACAATAATATTAACATATTTAATATTGGACCAGTTTAAAATTGAAACATGAAAAGAAGAAAAGGAAAAACAAAACAAAATTATAAAGAAATTGCTTTGCGACTCTTTTACACTTTTATAATGTGATTTTATTTTCGCCACAAAACTTTGCTTATTAAGAATTTAAGTTTATAATTGTATTTAAAAATTATACTAATATTACTAATAAGTGTAAACATGAAGAGACAATAAAAATAGAATTTGTGACACCAACTCAGTGCACCACACGAAAGATTTACGCAAAAAGAGCCATGTTTAAAAAGAGCTGTTTTCGGAAATTATATTTCCTTATTATTATAGAAAACGAAAGAGAAGAAAGTCAAAAATAACAGTTTTCATTCTTGTCATCATATATTCCACTTCCATTCAATCAATATTTATGCAAGTAAAAGGAATTACAGTAAAACTTTCTCTATGTATGAGTCAATCGCAGCCACTTCCATACCAGATCTGCATATCGCAAAGACACCACGAGGCTATCCCTAACTCAGCTCTGATTTGAAAACAGCCTCCGCTCTCTCTTTACCTCTATATTTTAAGTCCATATTAAATATATTTTACAATAATATTACCATTGTACATGAACAACGTATGCTCTACACTTTAATATCCCTCGTCATCACCAGCTAATCAGCGCAACTCGACGACAGCTAATAGTAAAATAAACCTCGAACTGTGCGTCAAGTATCTTGCAAAATAATTTTATTGACAGCACAATTTTAGTTCCCTTTTGTGGCCTCACGTAGAATAGTAACCTCGGGTGTTCTTTGATCTTTGATGGAGTAAATTTAATTTTAGAACAATCAATTTTGTAGTTTTATAAGATTTTATTATTTTTTCTCTTATAAAATTATAATTCATCCGAATAATATATTCCATTATAATCCAATTGTATTACTATACTATACACTCGTAAATCTACAAAATTGATTTAAAAAAAAAACGAGTGAATTTATAATGTTTTTGTAGCTTTGCAGATATTTAACAAAGATGTGATGCATACAGTGAAGAAACTTATCTTTATCAATAAAATTACTTCAGAACTCAACTTTTATCCTTAATCGAATCTCTAAAAAATAATTATCTCTTGCCAACTCTGGCGTTGGTCACAAATCGAGGAACGTCGAAAGCACACTTGTCTTCCTTCATTCCGGTGCAAGCGGAATTCGACTGTGATGCACTGATTAGTCAGACAATTAACAAGTCGGTGTCAATTAGTTAAAATAGACGAGGGAACAGGATCTATGACCCCGACCATATGCGCCCCCTGGTACCTGCTGTAAATCAAAAGATTTTATTTATTAATGTTAATTAATAATAAACACTCAGCTTTGACATCAATTAAGTTTTAATTTCAAATTAATCACATTAAAAAATTATAAATTAAATAACATAAAAACAAGAATATAAATGGATAAAAATCTTTATATAAATGGTAAATTATTTGAAAATATGTGTACACTAAATTAAACAATGAGACCAAAATCGGAGCGTAATTTTAATCTTCACAATTCTATACTTTCTTATATTTATTAGCTCTTAGATAAAAATTTTATTTATGTCCTCTTACTTATTTTTTCATCCCTCATTTTGAGTTAAACTGTTCAGTGCGTAAAAAAACTCGATTGATAAACCAGCTACTATTTCTTAAGGCAACACTTACGCGGGAGAGGAGATGCGCTCAGTTCAGAAATCATAATTATTCCTTTTGTTCACCGGCAGCTGGCGCACTGCTGGCAGTAGTGCTGGAGGCGTTTTCTACAGTCGAGGTAGGTGCTGTTTCCGACGCTGCTGCTTCGGACGATCCTTTACTCGATGCTTCCGTCGTACTATCCGAATTGGCCTTAGCTGCCTCATCTTTATTCGCCGCCGGTGTTGCAGATTCTTCTACTGAATTCTTCTTCGAATCTTCATCGTTGCTCTTCTCCGACTCATCATTCGCCTTCTCGTCCTTAGAATTTGCTGTACCATCTGTCTGGTCTTCTTTCTTAGATTCCTCTTTACTACAAAATTCAACGAAGATTCACTGGTTAATTAATTATTTACCAAGTACCTTAAATAATTTAAAATTATTGACCGATAAGAATGTTATTTCACATAAATTTTGAATAATTTTACGATAAAACGCGATTGACGTTTTCTAAAAAGTTATTGAGACCTCATTAAAAATTAAAAATTCCATCAGAGATGGTCTGTAAATTTGTCACTTGTGCAACAGGCTACCTGTCTTTCTTGTTTTCAGTTACGGTGGGCTTAGACTCGTCCTTCTCTTCGTTGCCTTCGTCAACATCCATCTTCGCGTCCTCATCCTTCTCATTAGCGGCCTTATTGTTAGCGGCCGCGGCATTCTCCTCGTCGTTCTCGTTGGTCTTCTTAGGACGTCCGCGGCCCCTACCGCCACCGGAGCGCGGCTCGCGCTTCTCCCTCTTGGCGGGCGAGGGGGCGGCAGGCGCCGGGACGCCTCGCGCCGAGCTGCGGGTACGTCTCCTGCCTTCCATCTCTCCGTCGTTGTTCAAGCCCTGCAACAAGTACAAACGTTAGTAATACGTTTTTTGGCAACTGATCAAGTCTACAGTTTGAAAAAGTAAAAGTTAATATTCTAGACAATATTCTTTATTCTTGGTAAAATAGTTTCGAGTAATTGGCTAATTTTTTCAGCGTGCAATTCGGTGGTAGCGGAAGTTACTTATTTGTCACAATTTCAAACATATTGAAATTACTTGAATTCTTTTAAATTAGCCTAATGTTTGGATTACACCTTTGGTTTGGTATTTTAGCGCTTTCTTAATGGAAATTATTTAGCTCAAATTATACAAATGCAGAAACCAAAATGAATTTTTTTATAAAGTTCGACGAGAAATCGTTTACATCCGTTTTCGCGCGCAAAAAGCTATCAAGCCCCGGATGACACATGATTGGGAAGACAGTGGCGCCCTCAAAAGCGTTTCACACCGGAAAACCTCCCTCTCTGCCTTGCTCCTATAGTCATCTGTTCGCTTTTCCCCTGCCGCGCTCTCTACACTTCTCTCCCTATATTCTCTCTCTTTCTCTCTCTCAGCGGCGAGCTGCACCGGTACATATTCCTCCCCTCCCAAAATACGTGTGCGGCGACGTATCGGCATCGGCGACTCTTCACCACTCGAGAGCCGAACGGCAGCAGCTCGGACTCCAATGCAAAGAGAAAGAGACGGAAACTCCGGAGCTGTTTACCGAGCGCGTCCCCCTATTGATGAACCCGTGGCAATGTCGCTACCAAACTTGCGAGATTCTTAGTAATGCGAGGCTCCATGTCGCGCGCTTAACAAGAAACACCTATATGTAACCGAGCTGCGGCAGGACGAGAGAAGAGCGAGGCGCGCGCAGGGAAGCAAAAACTCGACGCCCGCGAGAGGGTAAAACCTTTCTCTTTCTCTCTCTCTCTCTCCTTTCGTCGGGCTTTCGGAGCGAGGATACGATAGCCGAGTTATAACGGGTTGCCGCCCAAAAGTCAACTCTCCCGGCTTGCGGTCGGGAGATGCAGGCGCTCGTGTAATCGCCTGAAAATGGGCGCCGATCGTTTGAGTATTGATTTTTGGTGCAGCGTCTGAGGGAGCTATCGTTTCGAAATCTCGTGAGGTGACTTCCGACGATTTTTTCTTTATCGACCGTAGGCCGGTTATTTCGTTCTGCTTTTCTGCGAGGTCGTTTACCTTGTGTGTAATTAATTGTTTTACATTAGCATCTCGTTTAGTCAATGTATTTCAAATATTTTTAGAATGAAAATTTGAAGCAAAATTAGCTTCTTAAAGAAAAATTAGACTGTCCAAGAATTTTTTTTAGTCCGAAACTGACCGCGGTCAGATTCCAGCGGTTATCTGTGCATTATTACCTGTAGAATATCCTTTGCCTCCTGAGTAGTTTTCTCGAGAGTCGAGAGCCTCTTGGAACCACTTCGTTTGCTCTTAGCTGCAGGTTTCTCTTCAGTCGTCTCCTCCTAAAAACAGGACACCCAAAATGGGCATTGACAAATCAGTTTTGTTCTTTTCAAAAAATCAAATTATTATGCATAATATAAAGTACTGAATTTTTTTTTGTCTAAAAATTTTAAATATTCTATGAAATGTTAGTTAATTTAAAGGCATTTCACCTCGCTAAATTTCATTTTGACTGAATTGAATAATGATATTCTCTGCTCGTTAGGCGATGTCGATTTTAATAGGTGGAGCTTTCTTGAAGGTCAAGTACAAAAGGTGCGAATATATCTACAAATTTAAATGTAATTACTGTCTAATTTTGAATCCACAAATGAATCTATAAGAATCTTAAAGTAGGTATTTCTTTCGAGCCCTTGGAAAAAGACCTAAACATTACAAATTATAATTTTATATTACAGCAGCTTATGAGATAAATTAGTTGTTCAATGATACTTAATCGCAACCAATCAAAATGGTTTGTAAAACTTTCCAGTACGTAATCTAAACTGTTTGTGTAAACAATGACTTTGCTAATTGATTCGTACAGAACTTTTAGGGATAAAATTAAAATTTTCGCGAAATAATTCAATTAATTTTTCACTCGTAATCTCCTTTGAAACTTTTAATCCAAAGAAAAGCTGTAATGTGGATACATTTTTTAAACGATTTCTCGTATTAGATAACGTTATCTTTCAATTTTTAAATAACATTTGTAATTCAAGCGCTTTAAAACCGACGAAAGATTAGAAAAAGTCGTCAAATTTACTTGTTCAATCAAAAATTTCCCGAAAACCCAGTAACTTCGAGCGCAGAATCACAGAGAAGTCTCCGAGAAATGAAGAAAGCCAGCTTCGGCGGCTCCCCCAATTTCGACGCGGGAAAACGCGCAGCCGGAAGATCCAAGGCTCGGATAATTTTCCAAGAGCGCTCCAGTGACGCAACAGAATGCCCGAGTCCACTCGTTCGTAGCGAAAAGCGACGCGCGTCGTTACGGAAAACGACGGACATCGGCGGCGACGGCGGCGGCAGTCCGAGGGGTATATGTGGCTCGAGTCGGTGTGTGCGAGTCGTGTTGGGGGAGGGAAAAAGTGGCGGGAAACGCCACGCTGCCACACATTCTATAGGCCTGGGTCTCTCTCTCTCTCTCTTGTACAGTCGCGAGGCACCGCCGACTTGCGACATGTTCCGTCGGGATAATGGGAGTTTCGTCTTACAAATTGCGCGCCGCTCGGAGAGCGACGGTAATCTCCGCCGGGGGTAACGCGATATTCCTTCCGTTTTTTATTTTAGCAAAACAAAAGTCGCGAGCCGCCGTGGTATTTTTGATGATTGTTATTTCATACATTGTACCAAGGCTGCTAACTCGAGGCTGCTCTCGCTTTCGATCGTCCGCCGGAGCGCTGCATTTGCTACGTTCTCGTGCATCCGCGGCGAGATATTTCGTGAGGTTCGAAAGTGAGAATGGAAATGTTATTATCAATGGTAGCGCACACTTGCTTTATCTTCAAGGTTTGCTTTGCTTCTTGCTCAAGAAAAAGGAAATAAGAATTCTATTAAAAAGCGGACGGTGAAACTTTTATTTATTTTTTTTAATTTTACCTCTTGGCACTTTGGAAGCCATTTTTTCAATCGGACAAAAGTTGGTAAAAAATAAAAAGAAACTTTTCAGACGATTCCTTATCGACTCGCAATACGTATTATTAGAAATTCTTAAATAAACTATAAAAAATTTAGTCGATAAAGCAATAAATCAATTACATAACGAGTTAATCTATAATACATTTACTTTAAGTTTACTTTAATCTATAATATAATTATCTAAAAATCCCTACAAAACTAAATAAAGATCAAAGATGATGCTTACTATTCCCAAAAGCTAACGTCAAGGCTATTGAATGCTGAATCAAACGACCGTCAAAACGAAATTGATAGAGAGGATATTGAAAATGTACATAGGTATTTAATCAAAGAAAATTACTCTAATTCAAATTTTGAATTAAACCGACGACTGACCGATACAATTACAGGTTACTTCATTAAGATTATGGAAAGTCAGCACCTGTAATCTAGAGAATGTAGCAAGCGCACAACGCCAGATTGCGGAGCACGCGCAAGAGATGCAGCGAATAAAGTATCAAAAGTTCAGCACTTGTCGGAAAAGCCAGCCAGCTTGAAAAAAAAACTGAATACTACCGAGAAAGCGCGTAAGCCGAGTAAAGTCTCTCCCGTCCGGCGATTAAAATCTGAAAACAAAATACAAGGGAAAAAATGATCCGGGAGAGAGAGAGAGAAAATCAAGCAAGAGCCACGTAAAAAAAACCGTTTTATCAGAGAATTGTGCGTCTCGAGAGCGGTCGCGCGCGAGAGAACGAGACGGAGAAGGCGAGTCAATGTCCAGAGCGGGAGATTGGGGGAGCGCGACAGAGACGGAGCGAAAAAGACGCTATAGCCAGAAAGAGAGAGCGCGTACATAAACGCGTGCCTCCGGAGAAGCGCGGAAACGAAGCGAGTCGGTCTACCTATGCGACTCAATCGAAGCCGCTGCCTCTCTCGGAAACGCAATGGGAAGCAGAAGCGGCGGCGGGGTGTCCTCGAGGATCGCCTTGTACGGCACACGGCCGCGCGTAGCAGCAACGATATACCGCGAGGGAGCAGAAAAGTTCAGAGTTTCCCGCCATTTTTCTGAGCGACGCGCTCCTCGCCGCGCGCTTACGCAAGAAAGGCACACCACGGCGCCGAGTCCGGCGACTACACACTCTCTCCTTAGGTTATGCCGCCGGCCGGAAAAGCACGTAAATTTCCCGCGTGTGACGACGCCGCGGCCGCTCTCGGCCTCCTAAAGCACGCACACACACACGCACACAAACTTGGCAAAGTGCGCGCGCGCGCGCCCACATCTACACGGAGGCTCGCTCTCGCTCACTCGTCGGCGCTGAAAAAAAAACAACATCCGCCATCTTTGCCAAACGCACGAAGGACAAACGACGGCGCGGAGCGGTCGATCGCTCGTCGGCAATAACCCCCAAAAAACAAGATAACCGCCGGCGCGGCGATAAGGAACGCTATCTATGCAGGTCCCCGGCGCGCGCGAGCGATCTCGCGTGCGCTGCTTTAAGCTGGTCGGAGAGAAGTCGGCTCTCTTCCTCGCGCACGCCGACGAAATATCCGGCAAAGCTCGCTCGCTCTCCTTCTCGCTCGCTCTCACCTTGAATGTATCGTCGACGCTGTTCTCGCTCTTGTTCTCTGCCTTGATGTCGGACATCGTGCCGGGTGTCTCCGCTGAGCGCTGCTTTCCCTCTCTCTCTCTCGCACACTCTCGCTCTCCTGGCACACTCGTCACTACACTCAGGTCGCCGTCGCGTGCGTCCTCTTCCTCCGGGAAAAAGACAACAGGGGGGCTCCGCTGCCGGCGGCGCTTAAGGCTGCTGATACGCTTCTTCCTCTCCTCGGCGAATACACTAGGCAGCGCAGCACGGCAATATCGTGTGCACTACTCTTTTTGCCCGCGCGCGCTCTGTGACTAGTACCACCACTACCAACTACTACCAATACTTGCCGCTGCTCGCTGGCTCCTGATACAGAGAGATAGAGAGCGCTACCCGCGAGCGGACCGAGTGTTAATTGCGCCTGTGTGCGTGCGACGTAGCGAAAGACCGACTAGATTCGGCGGGGGATCGACTCTCGGGGCTAAGCACTAACGTTTCGGTGCTTCCTCGTTGACTACCTACGGCTTATCTCGGCAAGTTGGCAAAGAGCTTCGTTCTCCCGGTCTCGCTGGCGTCGGCGCACACACACGGCCTGTCTGTTTATACGGCGAGCGAGGAGCCAAGATGGCGGTTAGCGTGGGTCACGTGATCGGTTGAGGATAAGCGCGCACACACGACGGACGCGGGCAGGAGGAATCGAGACGATTCCTGCACGTTATACGTTGCTACCAAATGGGGGGAGGGGTTAAGTGTGGCGGCGGCCGGTGTGCGCGTGGCGACGCCAACGCCGGCAGCGCGGGAAAACGCTCGCACGCGCCGCTCTCTCTTTCTCTCTCTCCCTCTCTCTCTCTCTCTCTGTCGTTTTCTCTTTTCGAGACTGCTGATTCCTGAAAAAGTTGGATTTTACCCACAGCAGGGGAGGGAGCAAGAGCTTTACTGTCTCGGTGTTTTGATGAGGTGGTAGGGTAGCAGGGAAGCAGCACGGAAGAGGCAACTTTGGGGGACGCGGGCTTGGGGTCGGAGAGGTTTACAGGAATATGCGGAGAAGCCTTGGTCTTACAGTTATATGCTCGCGATGGACGCGGCCTTAGCTGAAGATGAAGTAAACATATGGGGGTAGCTTATGAGAGGTGGAATTCGAATATCGATTTTCGAGCAGCATTTTGAAGTTACCCCCAACAGCTTTCACTCTATTTTCGGCTACGGTCGTTTTACAACCGTCGTTGAAACATCTTTCGACTAAGTAACGAAGTTTCTGTAATGTAAATTAGGTTTCAGTACGAGTAGTATTTAACAATTATAAATACAGCACTTACAAAATAAATTATTTGTATTTCTTTTAACTTTACACAAAATTATTTTGCTGAAAATTTGATATCTGTTTTGAAAATCGAGCAAAAGTTAGTTTTCTCGGAATTTCTATAAGAAGTAAATATGTTCTCATATGCATTACAGTTGCAGACATTTTATTCTAAGAACATATATTTTAAATTCTTGAAATAAAACTAAAGATTTTATTAACTTTTGAGAACATCAAAACTAATAATTCGGATTCCACTATAAACTGTAATTAGGTTCCTGTTGTTTTATGAAAGTGCAACAGAAAAGGGACTTAACTGTAAAAATTGAAAAAAAAATTTTTAAGAAAGTAAACGTAATATTTAGTTTTTTTTATTACATAATAAAAATAATAAATTAAAAACAAAAAATTCCAAAGAATTGATGTAATAATACTATAATGTTACTTTTAATTTCATTTAGCGTGTAATTTAACGCTAATACTTTAAGAAGTTTCGCATTAAATGTAAGTCTATTAAAAATTTTTAAAAACTAAATATAAGTGAAATAAATGAATATAACTTTTAGATAAAAATTTTTGTTTCCGAAAATATATTTTCAAATTAACCTTTTTATATAATACCTTCAAACTAAAGTTTCTTGGCTTTTAAATCGATGACACAAGGATTAACTGACATGAAAACTTCACACAAAGATAATAAACTTTGTGTACTATTACCAATATGTAACTAACTTGCATCTTAATACATTTGCAGTTTCTGAAATCGAACATTGTAAATTTTAATTAAATCAAATGTAGTTCCAAAAAGGTTTACTACGTTTTAGCGATTCACTTTTAAATTTTGTCTACTTTCTGTTTTTGAAAGATTTGTACCCAAAAGACATGGTAAACATATGGACATTTTTAATTTTAATTGTTTTTTTAAAAAGATGCTCTAAACAGAAAATACCGTCGTTAATTTAAAAAATTTGCCTTCAAACTAATACCATAATTTTCTTTTGATAACTCGAAAACAAAACCGCATTTAGAGACTTTATTTAATTGAAATTTGCGCACAAAAGGTTTTTGTAACCGCACATAATATAGTAAAAGAAACTTATATGTAAGGGCTAATAAGAGTGCTTGATATATGCAAGAGCTTTTTATTATTATGATGTCCAGCGTAATAAAAGAAAAAAATCGTTGGATGATTGATAACGTAAAAGAACCAAGTATATTACGAGCGCATTTTTCTTTGATGTCTCATCTACAATGAAGAATTTTAGAAAAAATTAGCGTTGAATTATTTTAATAAAACTAAGACTTTTGTAAAAAATTTATTAATTTTCATGATTTGAGTACTTGATAAAATTTACGATATATTTTTATTAAATTAAATTGCGTTCTATTTTTAAATTCATATTTTCCTAATTTAAGGAAATGATTCATTTTTAAATTCTTCACCTTTTTTTTTTCTGCATTACAAATGTCGCGCTTACTTCATTAATATGATTAATTTCATTTGTTGATATTTTTACCTGTAGTGAAATAGATGTTAGTATAGCAGATGTTTGTAATTTAATTTAGGTATTTTTAAATTGAAATGACTATAAAGAATAAATATATTAACTAGTAAAAATAGTTAATATTTTACCAGAGTATAATTTTAAAATAATTAAATTAAAAAATTTAGTTTATTTCATAAAATATTAATAGAACTACGTGCAAGTTTAAGATAAAGTTGCATGACAATTTTATATAATATTATAACCTAACTTAAGTATTATACAAGTATACTATACTATTATAATCTATACAAATTCACATTCACACAGACATAAATGTACTTTAAGCAGAATGGAATCACTGCAGAGAAACGTGTGCACTGGCTTTTTTTTTTGCATTATTCGTGTCAATGAGTTGGCATGCGCCTAAACCAAAATCTTGCTCTGAAATCATCACTGCAAGTTAAAAATGCTGGTGCTACTGGAGAATGAACAATCATTCTCACTGGACCATTGTGACCTAATGATAACAATTGTTTTCTTGAAGCATTTCTGGAGTTCCATGCACAGAGAGAGGTAGATGCTTCATCAGGGAACATTACATAGTCTTCAGTGTGATTGAATATAGCTTGAGCTTTATGTTCTTGTTTACCTACAAAAATAAGTCACATAGTTCATTCAGTTTATCTTAATATTTATAAAACAGAAAGAATAAAATACTTTAGATAATTATAAAAATACCTGTTGCTCCTGCTCCTGTATATGCAATTAAACATCTGCTCGTTGATAATTCCCAAAGTTTAATTAAAGAATCTTTTCCTGATGATAAAAGATACTGAAACAAAAATGGAATATTAAAATTTAATTATTGTAAATTAATTTAAATGAAAAGTAACAGTTATAAATATATACACACTTTTCCATTTCTTGTAAAAGTAACAGAACAAACTTGGTATCCATCATGGGCTTTGACGAATGTATTTATGCATCTATTTGAAACTCCATCCCATAATTTAATGCTACCGTCTTTACTTGCTGATGCATACAATTTTGCATCAGGACAATATTTTATACTTGTGATTCCACTTGTATGTTGATGATTTGGAATACTGCATACAAAACATTGGGCAGTATTTACATCATATAACCGAATAACTGGATGATTTGTACCAACCACAAGAAAATCACCAGTTGGATGAAAAGATAAACATCTGATTTGATCTGAATCTGTGATAGTACGGAATGCTTTCTTAACACTAGCTTTACTAAAATCAAATAATTTAATGGAAAAATCTCTACTTCCAGATACTAAAATAGGTTCTCTGGGATGAAATTCTAAACATGTCACTTCCTCCAAGTGATCATATAGTGTTCGAATTACAGGATGACCTCCTGTCTGATCTCCTGGTGCTACTTCATCAGGTGCTGATTTTGCTAACATTCTGTCAACATCAAGAATTTTAATAGAAGCATCAACTGATCCAGTAGCTATTAATTGACCATCTGCAGAAAATGCTCCTGCTCTGCAATTCCCTTTATGAGATGTGACGTAAGCAGTTTCGTACTGAGCTGGCTCTGGTGCTTGTGTCTGAGTTTCTGTTTCAAATTCTAAATCTAATCCTGGTCCTAATGTGTTTTCTACTGTACTAAAAGAAGAAACGTGATTGTTTGTCTTTTTGCTCATATCTGGTTCATGTGCCATGCCAGTTATCATGAGGTGTAATAATCGATCTGATGGAGGACATGGTGGTTCTGCTTGTGTTAAATTTGATAGTTGTACTGCCAATGTTTGATGTCCATCATAAAATAATTGACTGAAAATATTATTAGTATTATTAATTAAAGTTCTAACTAGTTTTATATTTTTAAATTACTTTAATATTTTTAAAATAAGCAATAATTTATCATGATACAGATTTTAATTGTAACAAACTTTTTAACTTGTATATCAAGTACTAACGATTAGTGTAAACAAAACATTTAGTTTATTAAATGAATGAAAACTAAATTCAAAGTTTTTGTAAATAAATATTTAAGCAATTTTTAAGTAATGTATATATATATATTTATAAATAAATTACTATTAACCTTATGATAAGCCTATAGAGCAATTCTCTGCTCTTTATTATATTTTTTAAATCGACTTCCGAATCCTTCATGGCTGCGTGATCGTCTGATTTCCCCGATGGCGACTGAATTTTGACGATTTTTTTTGCTACCTCTAAAAATATAAATTTATTTTTCCCGACGTGCAATTATTCGTTGGGCAGGTTATGTTTGTATGTTTGTTGAATTTGCGCTTTCCGTTAGAACTTGAGTGAGATTGGCTGTACGTTGCACTGTTGTGTATCAATATAACATTACGCCCTGATTGCAATCTGCGCATGCGCAGGTATTAGGCCATGGCCACATAAGCGCGTTCGCATGCGTTCGCACGCGTTAGTAGAATTGCGGCGATTCAA
>UCOL01002214.1:0-27655 GCA_900474335.1 Ormyrus nitidulus
GAAATACAGATAAGATTACTTTTTTATTTCCTGTGCTGATTTCCATTTGAGTGCAAATGCCTATAGTATTTAATTGTTGCAGTGTTTAATTCCATAAGTTCTGTAGCTTAAGCAACTTTCAAGAACTACTAATTATTAAGTTTTGTTAGAAATATACAATATAATTTGAAATAATTGAAAAATAACGTTAATATTTCAAATAAATAACAAAAACTTGACATTTTATAGCGTCTTCAAAATAACTGAAATTCTTTTTCTGAAAAAATAAATTCGCAATAAAAAAACCTTTAATTTTCCTTTCTAGTTCTTCATTTTTTATGCCTAACTATTCTTACACACATTAATACAAGGCTCCCGCGGAATTACACACAAGTTGTCATCAGCATAAATAAAGATAGAAATTAGAATTATTTATTTAAATTTTACATAAAACATGAAAAAACTATAAAAATATTTAAATGCTTTTTAAAATGAATTATTGTTGCATTATTAGTTATCTAAAATATGTTTATGCGAAATTACTTAAATACTATCAGTGTCTTTAATGTCTTTTTACTTCAATTTAAAAAATTAAATTTTTCAAAGTTACGTTATATAGATATCAAATGAACTTATGAAATAATTAAAAATGATTTTTAAATTAGTTAAAGAATATATTTCTTTCTATAATAGCTTTTTAAAATTCGCGCTGATAGCACTAACTTTATTAATCTAACCTAAGCTGAAACTCTCAAATGTTATGCGCGCCAATTTTCGCACTTCATTTGTCAAGAAATTTAGGATTTCAAATTTGCTCCCAGCCCAGCCATTTCCGCCTTCAACGAAAAACGAAAACCTGTTGCATTGCATACTTAGTTCTCTGAAAGTTAATTTTTTAAATTTATTTAGATTTGAGTTCCTAAAAGATTAAAATATGGTTCGAACAAAGGCTGATGCTGCTACCAGAGGTAAATTTTAATAAATTCTTGAAAGCAAAAGGTTTTTTTCTCATATTTAACCTCATTGTTTTTGTTTGTGTGTACCTTATCCAAATACTAGCAAATTATTATTACGTTTTATAAATTTATGCGTAAATGAATAAAGTTACAGACTCAGTAAAATAACAGTTTTCAGGCTGATATCAATACTTAAAATTTTTGATGTTTTTGTCTAAGTACTTTTGTTTTTAAAATAAAAATGATATGCTTATTGTACGTTATTAACACTTTCAGTTGCTGCTGGTGGCAAAGCTCCAAAGAGGGCTCTAAAAACTAGTTTCAATATATCATCATCACCTGGTTCTGATAAAGGTAAAAATGTATATACATTTTAATTTATCTTTAACTGTATATGCTTAAATAACTATAAGCAAATTAAATAATTCATAATACTGTAAAATTAAAAAGCATGTAAATATTTTCTAAATTTTATAAAGAACATCATAAAGAAGTGATATTAATGTTTTGCATGAAAAAAGAATATTAAATTTTATTACGAAGAATGTATATAATACAATATTAATATGCAAGATTTATTTATGGATTTCAAAGTAAATGTTTGCAGTAAATTAACAATTATATGTTATTTAATATAATATTAATAGATATTTTGATGATTTGATTTAAAAAAATTTTAGATTAAAAATTTAATTCTATTTTTCATTACAGCTAGCAAAGATAATCTTCCTGGCAATCGTTATTTCCCTCGTGAAACACCAGCTTGGCAAAAAAAAATTACTTTCTTTTATGATAAAAATAAAGAAAATGGAGAATCCAATAATTCACCAGAAAAGACTGAAAAAAAATCAAAAAAAGACAGTCCTTCAAGAGATGAAATCAATAAAAATGAAACATCTCCAAAAAGAATTAAATCAAAAACTAAAAAGAGAATTATTGTAAGCAGTTCAGAAGTAAGTTTATTTTAACGTATCTCAATATTAAATTTAATTTTCACTATAACTTAATTTTCTTTCTGGCAGGAAGAGAATGAAAGTGAAGCAATGGATGCCGAGTAAAAAAATTATTGTATTTAAATTTACTCCGTCACATTTACTTTATTTTATGAATATTTTATGTTTATTGTTGTATTTATTGAAATCATAGGAATATCATAATTATAAGTGTTTAATTTTAATAATTGTTTGACATAAAGACTTAATTCGAATTATGAATTCAAAAAAATTTATAACATTAGGTTCATTAAACTTTTCATTTATGTTTAAGTTCACATTCTAATTTTCATTCTTCACTTCTTAATATTTTTTGTACTCTTTAATACTCTTTAAATTTGAAATAAATATACTTTTTTTACAAAATCTGTCTTTTAATTGTCAAACTCTAACTTTTCAATAAAAAATTAAAAAATTTTTTTTTTTTAATTTAAAGGAATGATTTTTAAAGAAATTTATTTTAATAACAAATTTATAAAATAAAGTAAAGTTTTTTAAAGTGATTCAATAAATATTTTCGATTTTGTCATTTTTTCACAGCCAACGTATTGCGATTATTCTATATCTTACGACACTTTACTGTTAAGCATACCAAAATATATATTTCTGAAAGTAATAATTTTACGAAATATTTTTTCATGTTTATTGTATTTTAATTTGGATAACATATAGTATTTTATATGTAACGTAGCTGCGTGCCCGCTTTTTCGTGACAAATCTCCCTTTTTTTACACACACCCGCACGTCGTCTACTACTAGTTGCCGGGTCTTCCAGCCCCGGCGCGCAGCTACGTCAAAAACAGTATCGGCATTGAAAATGAATCACTCTGAGAATAAATTTCTTCGGCGGATCGCAGAGAGGATTGGGATTCTTAAAAGCAGAAGTAGATAATAAGGGAAGCAAAAATTACACTTAACTACGACGTTAATTACTGAACTTAAACCTAACTTTGTTTCTAATCAAAACAGCTGAAACGGGATTCTAAGAGATCCTGCACGTTTAGCAATTAAGCTATTTAGCCCAAGAAGCTAAAGCGAGATCATAAGAGGTCCTTCGCATTTAGGATATAGTCTGGAAAGTCTTTTAGAAAGTCTGGTTAACATGCCAGACTTATTTAAGAAAATAACAAGTCTGAGATAGTGGCGATAGCCAGACTTCCTCCAGACTAATATTTTTATAAGGTAAACGTCTTTATTAATAACATATTTTTCATTTGTGTAAATACACTTTCATTAAAATCGATGCCTACATTATCATTTATTATACTAGAAGAATGGACATTGCCTATATACTATAGTCATACTAATTTTTAGAAATTTAGAATATTTAGAAAATATTTGTTTTTTATTTTAATGTAAAGAATACATTTTTTTTTTCATAATTAACCCAATTCTTATTTAAGAATTATTGTAAACGAAATTATAAAGAAAATTGAATCCTCAATTTTAGAACATAAATTAAAAAAATTTAAATATAAATTATTTTATAAAAACATTATTTCATGCCGAATCCACGATAAATATTTTGCTATATCGACATAAACCGTATATTCTTGAAAATCATAAGTTTCAGTTGGTATGCCTAATATTGACAAAGAAGTTATTCCTCTTAGATGATATCGACCATATCGATTGTGGTACATTATCAGTCCACTGCCTTCAACATTATTGCTAGGATGGCCATCTCTTTTACTAGCACAAAATGTTTGATTTGACATAATTTCGATGTATTCGGGACGGCTTTGATGGCACTCTTCCTAAAAATTAAAAAAATAAATAAATCATTTATTAATAAAAAGTGAATATTATATGGAGAGCTACGAACAATTACGAAAAACATTTTTTTTTCATTTTTAATACATTTAGAAGATTATATAAAGTATTCAGTCAACTATTTATAGATTAAGCAAAATAATTATCAGAGGTGCAAGTATTTTTTATTTTTGCACAAACAAAAACAAGTTTTTTAATTTAGTCAAAATAAAATAAAATGAAATGTATTGCATATTATTGCATCATATACAGTTTTTGGATTTTCTATAAGGAGATACACTAAACCATTAAAAAATTAAGTATAACTTCGCGCTCATTCCATGTTTACCTACGATTCTAATTATATAAATATAAATTACCTGAGATACAATGGATACTTTAGATATCCACGGCTCGTTCGAATAACGTCTATTTACTTTATCTTTCCGCCATCCAAGGGCATATCCAAATTTGCCAACATATTCATTGAGATCAAATCTACCCATCCACAGACAAATAGGGCGAATATTTGGAGGATAATCATCGTGTTTGATGACTTTGACAATTGCTAAATCAAAATCAGCAGTTCGACTGTTTTTAAATTTCGGATGAAACTTATATTCCGCTACTTGTAAATTTAAAGAGTGAGGTTCTTTCCAATTACGTAAATTAAATCGCCCCAACGATACAATCATTAAATCTGTTGGAATGTTCTCTTCTCTTTCCTTTAAACAATGAGCAGCTGTAATAAATAAACACATTTAAAATTATTAATTATTTGCAGTTTGAACAACGTAAAATATTGTTAATTAAAAAACATGAAAAATAAAGTGGTTACAAAATCGAATATTATTGTTGCATCAAGTAAACAGTATATCTATTTTCTAAATTTTATAACATCGCACATTATAAAAATTATATAACCTGTTAAAATGTACAATTTGGACACAAGATTGCCTTGGCATTGAAATTCTAAATCTTCCTTCATGACAAAAATCGCCGCAAGCCAGGGCCACATTGTAGGTGAAGTTGAATTGTCGATTGCAGTGATCGAGTTCGGTTCAGGTGCCAAACCGCAAGAAAAGTCTGCTTTATCTTTTTTTACAGTAGGTTTTGTGATTTTTTGAAAATTCGTCGGTGGCGTAGTTACTATCTGTTTTTCATCTGCCATGTAAAGTTTCGTCGGAAGCTCTGAATGAACAGTGGTTGTTGAGGTAGTTGTTTTATTCGAAATAAAATCAAGCAATTGCTCTGTTAATGGAATTATTACACGTGGTGGAAATAAGCTATGTTCCAAAATAATATTCGTTACGATAACGCCTACAGCTGTAATAAAATTTTTTATAGATTTAAGGATATTTTAATTTTGAAAATAACATTTCAATAATGTCTATTTATGCGTGTAAGATACTATTTTATATGTTCACTTTTAAGCAATTTAAGATTTTTTTTTTTTTTTTTTTTAATTTTTAACTAATTAGTATGAATGTAAATGACTCACATTCGATTTATCACTTCTCTACTATATAAACATATAAAGTAAAGATTATTAAATAAATCTGTGTAGTTTGTAGATTAAATCTAGTTTATATTATTTAATTTTATTGATTTTTTAAGTTGTCCTCTGTACAGGACACTGTGACTCTAAGGCTTAATTGTCTGGATTAAATAATTTAAATATAGTTTTTTGCCCAAGGTAAAAATGATAATTGCACGAAAAAATTTAATACGTACAATATCATTTTAGAAATTCCTAAATTAGATAAAATTCTTACTAAAATTTGAAATTAGGACAGCGTCTTATTTTATAGAATTATATTGAAGTACCCAATAAAAAATGAATTGGTTTTTTTAAAAATTCTTAATTACCTGGTTGTCCAAAGCAATACTGACGATCATTTAAAGTAATGCTAATGACTGTTGGAATAGGGTTTCGAACTGGAAAGTAGATTTTATAATAAAGCGGCATACCTTGGAGAATTTCACGAATAGATTCTTCTCTTGATTTCGCCAATTCTAATCGACCTACATATTTCTGAAACAATTAAATTTCAAATATGATTGCACTGATAGATAAAAACAAAAATGAATAATCATAATGAATTGATAATAAGAGAAAATACTTACGGTTGGCAAAACTGTAGCCACACTTAGGACTACTCGAAGATGTAATGGAACACCTTGTGGTGGCATGGGGATTTCCACAGTTCCCATGATTTCTCCGGTGGTTTCATTACGAAAATACCGAAAATATTCCGGGCATTGGCAGTGTGTAATTGTAAATAATTGTAATATTCGTATAAAAATCCCGATCCCATAAACGTTTTGAACGTAATGCATTTAAAAAAATTGAATTCAGTACTGAAATTCAGAAAAAATATCAATTATACAATTTTAAACCATTAAAAAAAAATGATTTGATGAATAATAGTTAAATATTAAAATAATAAAAAACAAACAATAACAATTAAATAAATATAATTAATAATAATCTACATCTACGTCTACATAATATTAAAGTTCAAATGTCCGTCCGTCCGTCCGGCCAGTTCGGACACAAGTGGTCCGTCCGAACAGCAGTAAACCGGAAGTGAATAGAAAGTGAACAGGAAGTAAATAGAAAATGAACCAGAAGTGAACAGGAAGTGAATAGAAAGTGAACCGGAAATGAACCGGAATGTTGGAATTTCGAAATGTTGAGTTTAAACGAATTTCAAATCTCGAAGTTTCCCCGTCGTCATATTCAAAATATAAATAAATATTGTTCTCTTCGTTTTATAAAGTTGAGATCATCAATTTCAATTTGTTTAAATATAATAATTTAAATAAATATAAGCCAATTTCAATAAAAGTTTTTTTTTCGAAATTATTTTTTCTATAAAATTGTTGAAATTTTGTTGTTTTATTTGTTTTATAAAATTTATTATTTTAATTTATTTACATTTTATATGAACGTATTATAACTTTGAAGTTAAAAAAAGATATCTAATGAATAGTTTTTTGCTAGTATAAGTATAATTAGATAAATGTTTCTTTATATAAATTTTAATATGAGTGTTTTTTATCTTATATGATGTTAAATTTTTATATAAAAAATTCCATTCAACTAAATTTTCACTAAAAATTATTTATACTAGATTCACTTCCTCATAGCAATGACTATCACAGCAATATTGTGGCTAGATTACATTGTCTCAGCAATATTGCAATAATTATATATAATCATTTGTACCTGCATATTATTTACTTGATATCTGTTAGTTACTAACGTAATCTAACCGAAAAATAATTGCCTAACTAATGATCAACTAAATAATTATAAATTTGTAATAAATAAAAATGTTCTGAATAAATTTTATCAAATTAATTTTTTACCCTAACATTTTTCCAAAATAAGCAATTGCCACGTTAAATTTGTAGTTAATTGTAGAATAAATACTTCAATAAATATAACTCCGTTATATTTCCCAGTCAAACGAATATATTCTATTAGGATGCCTTATTCTATTACTTGTGTACGATTTATATTTCCTTAAACAATTCTTGTAGCACTTCTTCCGGTCCCACTGAAATTATACAGTCAAAATTTTTGTTATTTCAATCCTCTATGATGGTTATAGAAGTGTTTAATTATAATAGAGAAAAACATTAGTATTACTGGTAATTTAATACGCTATACAAAATAGTCAAAAAAATTAATAATAGAACAGACTGAATCTTCAATGCATTTATTTTACCTAAATATTTATGAAAAATAAGTGAAATATAGTGTTAATTACTAAATCTTTATATAAAAGTAATAATTGAAATCTTTTTCTCTATAAAATGATGGAAAAATAACAT
This sequence comes from Ormyrus nitidulus, assembly GCA_900474335.1. NCBI lineage: Eukaryota > Metazoa > Arthropoda > Insecta > Hymenoptera > Ormyridae > Ormyrus > Ormyrus nitidulus. Next base: position 7,523 of record UCOL01002214.1, read on the forward strand.
GTACTTACAATTTTTTTTCTATAATTTATGTATTTTGTTTTTCTCGATTTCTTCGCACATCCAAATCTTCTTAAACAATTGCTGTATTTAAAATGGTTTTTATCCTGCAGGTCTGTATTTGATAAAAAATTATTTTTACGTTTATATATTGAATCGTTTAATTATAAATTTTTTTCAACATAATTTAAGATTAGTTTAAATAAAGCTAGTCTAAAACGATATAAAATCGTTGTTGCACAGTTTTAGAATTATTCTATGAATTTTTAAGAAAAATAACTGAGAAAAACATTGAATAATAATAATAATTGTAAATATAAATGAACAATATGTTAAGCCGTAATTATTATACAAGCGCAAATAGATGCATAAAATTCTTAATTTTCAAAAAATACGTATATTTACAAAGCTTATTTTTATGTTTTATTTTTGCAAAGATTATTTATATTATAATTGTTATTGTAAATTAAAGTAAAAACACTGCCACTATTATTAAAAGTCTTTTTCTAAAATTGATTTTAACTAATAAATAAAACTAATTAAAACACACTACGTTGCTCACGTCAGTATAAGAAATGCATTAATCCCCGTGCTTGAAACTACTTAGCATACGAGCGCTTCTGTCGACATGAACTTCGTTTTATTACTTCAGTACGCGGTGTCAGATTCATATAATCATTTGCATGATCAGCAAGTAAAATCTCATTCATGTCGATCGTCCCAAATAAGAAAGTGGGCATAATAGAGGTTTTATTTTTTATTTGAATTCACCTACTATAAGTTTCCTCTTATAAAATGTGCAGAATATAAATAAATTGCATTGTAATTAAAGAGTCTTTATAGTTAAGCAAATTTCATGTTGTATTAAAAAACATTTTATGAAGAAAGAATAAAAATTTATATGACTTTAATTTAGTTAGAAACAATGATGTTATCTTTATAAGGAAGAGTGCAAATCTTTTTTCTTAATTTTACAGCCTACACTCAAGTAAATCCTCTACAAGTATTTTACGCCTCTGCATTGTTGCACGAAAGTGTAACGGGGACCTACATCAATTTATAATGGAATTTTAAATTTAATAATATCGATAAATTAATAGCGAGTTGATAAATCAGGCATACGCGATAATTAGGACGGGTTTGTCTTAAACAAATAATGTCCACATTTGAATAATAAAACTTAATATAATTATTGTACTAATAAAAACTTCTGAATCGTTGCAATAGGAATACTTTACTGAATTATACATATTTATGCATAATGTTAATTTAATGAAAATAAATAATTAATTTGGAAAATGCTGCAGTATCATTATGCATTAACTTTTTTATTTAAATGAAAAGATTGAAGTTTAATTAAAATTTATAATAATAAATTTTTTATATATAATTCTAGAGATATTTTTAATAGTTATTTTGCACAATCGCAGCGAGTATTTATAAATTGATAAAGATATTGAAATATATATAAGTTTAAATAAAAATGGCGTTTTTGCAAGTACAATATATGAATTAGAACCACTTATAGATGCAATTTCATTTCACAATCTCAACGTTAGTATTGCAATTTATATATTTCTTTTTAAAATCAGCTTTGAATTACAAAACAGCTTTTCCATATTTTTCATTTACTTAGCAATCGCGATTTTGGTCTTTAATTTATCGCGTAATATTCCAACTCCAAAATCCCCATATTGTTTTCTACTGGTCGCACTGCGCACCAGTAGAAAAGCCCGACAACAAACAGACATAACCTTCAGAGGTTACAAACTACACGCAGTAATCCAGCACAGCTGCTAAAAATAATATATCCAGTTTATTTATTGGGTAGTGTTTAAGTACCAGTCATATTACTTATAATTTAAGCAATGGAAGAAGAAATGGACGTGGGAAATCCAGCCGATGAAGAAGAAAACGAGAGAAAATTACTTTGTGACACCTCGGACGATGAAGTCGACGATGCCGACAAAAAAATCGAGGACGAAAGCGAAATATTAGGAAGCGACTCAGGAAATGAAATGGAAAAGGCAGCAGAAGAACAAGAAGACGAGGATGAGGACAGTGATGCCGACGTAGATGATGACGACGATGAAGAAGAAGCTCAAGTTCAAATTCTTGAAGCTACTATAGCTAAAAATCCTTATGACTATGAAGCTCATAAATTACTTATTGAACAGTTGCACAAAATGGGAGAGTTGGATCGACTTAGGGTTGCAAGGGAAAAAATGAGTTCCTTGTATCCATTAACAGCTGAATTATGGCTGTCTTGGCTTCGAGATGAAATGAAGCTTGCTGTGACTCCGGAGCAGAAGAATGCTGTGATAAAACTATGTGAACGAGCTGTTGAAGATTATCTCTGTAAGTATACTAAAAATAAGAAAATATAAATCATTTTATGTGACAAAATATTACCAAAGGTATTAAAAATAAAGGTCTTCTAAATTCAATACATTTTTAATTTCTGAAATGATTTTTTATATTTTATTTAGCTGTAGAAGTATGGTTAGAATACTTACAATGTAGTATTGGACTTGGGACTGAACCAGAAATAATTGAAAGGATAAGAATCCTCTTTGAACGTGCGTTAACTGCAGCAGGGCTGCATGTAATAAAAGGCGCTTTAATCTGGGATGCTTTTAGAGAATATGAAAACTTTTTAGCTCTCAATGTGAGTAACTATTAATTAGAATGTTTATGATAATTGTAATTTATTGAATTAAAATGTTTTATTTTTATATTTTTTTCAGATGGATTCATCTGATCCTAAATACAAAGATCAAATAAATCGAATTGGTAAACTTTATAAACGACAATTATCTTGTCCCCTTTTAGGAATGGAAAAGACTTATGAAGAGTATGAAATATGGCGAAGTGTAGAAGGTTGTGATTGCACTGAAGATGAGAAAATTATTAAAAGTGGATATGAAAAGGCTTTGCAACAACTACGTGAACGCATTCCTTTTGAAGAAAAGCTTCAATCAAGCCATACCACAAGTGAGCAAATTGATGCTTACAAAGCATACTTAGAAAAAGAAAAACAAATTGGAGATCCTGGCCGAGTAACAGTTCTTTATGAACGTGCTATAGCAGATCAAAGTCTTTGTTCTACTTTATGGTTAGATTATCTTCAATATTTAGAAACCACTATAAAAATAAATGATATCGTGGACAAAGTTTACATAAGAGCTATAAGAAATGTTTCTTGGTGTACTAAAATTTGGCAAAATCGAATTAGATTTCATGAAAAAAATAAGAGTCCATTATCAGATGTACAAAAATTAATGGAAAGTGCATTAACTGTTGGATTTTCAACACCAGAAGAATATAAATCTCTTTGGATGACGTATCTTGAATATTTACGTCGTAGATATGATGATCAATCGGTAGATGCAAGTAAACAATTAGAAATTTTAAGGAAAGCATTTAATACAGCTTGTGATCATTTGGCAACTTTTGGACTTGAAGGAGATCCAAGTTGTGAAATACTACAATTTTGGGCAAGAAGTGAAGCAATTCATGCAGGTGATATGGAAAAAGCACGATTACTGTGGGCAGATATTATGTCACAAGGTCATTCTGACTGTGCAGCTAGTTGGTTGGAATACATTAATTTGGAAAGGTATCTTAATTTAAAGTATTGTATTATTATTAAATTAATTAAAATATTATATTAATTAAAAAGAGTAAAATTTTACGTAATATTTTACTAACTTGAAAATATTAATTTACAGGTGCTATGGTGGAACAAAACATTTACGTAAACTTTTTCAAAAAGCTTTAGCATCAGTCAAAGACTGGCCTGAAAGTATAGCAAATGCTTGGATTAATTTTGAACGAGATGAAGGAACACTGGAACAAATGGAAATTTGTGAAACAAAAACTAAAGAACGCCTCGAAAAAGTTGCAGAGGAGAGACAAAAATCTCAAGAATACTCAACTGCGCATGATGAAGCATCTTCAAGTAAAAAAGGAAAAAGAAAAGCAGAAGATGGTGGAAGATGGAAAAACCTAGGACCTTCTGCTAAATTATCAAAAGTTGAAAAATCTCCCACATCTGCAAAAAAGAATTCAGAGGAAAAAATTTCAAGCGAGAAAAAATCGAAGGTAGCACCACCACCAGGTTATGAAGATGAAAAGGAGGAAAAAATGGAAGAAGAGTCACATAATATCCAACCAGTAGATGAAAATATTACAATATTTGTTAGTAACTTAGACTATACAGCAACTGAAGAAGAAATTCAAGAAGCTTTAAAATCAGTAGGTCCTATAACTCTATTTAGAATGGTTAAAGATTATAAAGGGCGCAGCAAAGGATTTTGCTATGTACAATTAACTAGTCCCGTAAGTTTTCAATAAATAAATAAGCTTTATAATTTTTCAATTAAATTTTTACCATTTAAAAATCTTATATTATTTTTAGGAAGCTGTAGAAGAAGCATTGAAACTTGATCGAACGCGAATAAATGGTAGACCCATGTTTATTTCAAGGTGTGATCCAAATAAATCCAGAGGTTCAGCATTTAAATACAAGACTGAATTAGAAAAAAATAAACTTTTTATTAAAGGTATGAAAATATTTCTTATTAAAGTGATTAAAAATTTTATTCTTAGGAGAATTGAGAGCATTTGAATATCATTTACATGTATTTACCGACATTACAGTTTCCTAAGTTTTTCAGTTTTATTTAAAATTTTTGGAAATTATCTGATAGTGCAGTTCTACAAATAAAAAAACAAAACAAAGCGATATATTAAATTGTAAAATTAGATCAGAATATTAAAGCAAACAAAAAAAATGTTAAAATAAAATTTTCTTTTAGGTTTACCAGTAACAATGACAGAAGAACAATTGAAGGAGATGTATAAAGTTTATCCTAATTTGAAAGACGTGCGAATAGTAACTTATCGCAATGGACACTCAAAAGGTTTTGCATACGTAGAATTCACAGATGAACAAAGCGCTGCAAAAGCTTTAGTAGCGACTGATGGAATGACTATTGAAGGCAAAGTAATAAGTGTAGCAATAAGTCAACCTCCACAGCGAAAACAAATACCAGATAGTGATGATATGCATACCATCAAATCTCTTGGTGGTACTTCAACTAGTAGATCAACATTTGGAAACCCTAAAACCGTATTATCACTGATACCTCGAACCGTGAAGCAGAAGTCTGCAAGTAGTAATGGCGACAAAGTTTCCGGGAATGGAGTAGCTCAGACAATGAGTAACGATGATTTTAGAAATATGCTTCTTAAGAAAAAATAAAAAATAGTTATAAGTTTTTTTTACAAAAATATTAATATGAATATTATTATTATTAACAAGCTCTTAAAATCTTAAAAAATCTATAAATAGGAATCAAAGTAAAACTTTTGGTTCTAATTTACGTAAAATATTTTTAATTTTTTTGCAATAAACTTTAAGTGCCGCAACATTTTTAAAACAAAAGAATATTTTACGTGTTTTAAAAGTTATAAAAAATATAAGAGTGCACCCAGTGCGTTAAACCGATTTTTTAGGAATTTAAAGTAACTTGCCGTCAAATAAAAATTGGAATATAATACTATTCTATTATAAAGATTGTACGTATGTACATATTATAGCAATATTTACTATCTACTTACACAAAATGTCACGTAAAATCGAAACTACAATCTACCTACGTGAATAATACATAATATTAAAGCATGAAATAAAGCGACTTTTGCTACAAAATAAATACGTTTAATATTACATTCAGTCGTATATATGTACATGTACTAGTTATAAAATTGAGCTTATCTAAATGCACATGTTTTCCTCGTACAAAATGATTACGCAAATCTCCTTTTTACAGCCAGTGTTCTGTATAAATAAGTGAGTGTAAAAAATCTTCGAATCTCGTCTTGAGAGTACAGGACAAGTCTTTTAGATCTGCATTTGATTGGCGGTCGTGGTGTAGTGTTTCTTGTGTCTCGGTGGAGCGACAGGTGGCTGTTCGGGGGTCAGAAGTCTCCTCGCCATGAGCCACTTCTTCGCCCGGCCAGCATGATAGTAATATGCATAAAGCAGTGCCATGACGGCCAGGACAACCAAGAGGCACGTACCGGCGATGATGAGGTTGAACAGCCAATATGGTCCGGTGTATTCGGGGGAGTAATCGCTCGATTCGGTGGTCGATGGAATACCCGCAGTCGGTCTCGTCGGCCTCTTTGTCGGACGAGGTCGCGGTGGGAGGGCTGCTTCCTCGTCACCTATTGCTACGTCCGCGCACGCTCGAAATTCTTCTTGAGGTCCGCAACCCACGGCACCTGTCAATGCAAGTTATAATTAAATCGGTTTTCCATCAGCTTTACCTTAGATTTTTAATCAAACAAAATTATATAAATTAAAGTTTTATTATTTTCTTTTATATTTCGAATTTATTTAGTATGTTCTTATATATTTAGTATGACTATTGCACTCTTTACATGAAATCTTAAATCAATTTGCTTAAAAAAAAAAAAAAAGATTTTAGACTTATTGTGTAAATAAAATCTCATTTGTACATTTTTAATATTTAAACATTTTTCTAATTTTATAAAAAAATCTATTCTACAAATTTTATAATATTTTGAGAAATTTTTTATGTCCGTGCTCTGTACTAACATCATTTCTTTTTGTCATTTTTCTTTTGTGTCCGTTTTTTACTTGAAGAGAAATATGAAATTTATGACTTTTATAAAAAATTCTTTTATTTCAATATGTTTTAGAAATACAAAAGTTGAATAATATAATATTTTCAATGCGTAATAAAATATTTAAAACTTGAGAGTAGAATTGTTTGAGGCTAAAAAGAGTTTCATAGTCTGCTGTAAAAGTTTCGGGAGGAAACTTTATTGCACAAGGTAAAGTGCGAGTGTACGAAGGTTGCACTCGCTAATACCTCACGTCGCAACTCTATTGCCTTTGCAGTGATGCAATATAGGTCGTGGACACTTTTTAAGATATTAATAACACTTTCTCTTAGTACACCAACTCCATCCTAATTATGAATTTTTTAAAGTGAGAATACGTTTTAGGCATATTTTTGTCAAAGGAATAATGTTATTACTATTCAAATTTTATATAATCCGGTGTCAGCAAAATTTCTTTTCAATCTTTCAATCAGTCTTTTTTTACGAAAAATTTATTCAGAAACTATACAATATATAGAACACTTTTAAAAATACTTTAATTTCTGTAAATTTATTACAGCACACATGATGTTTAAATTGGCTTTTTTAACCTATAGAATCGAGTTGCTACATTCAGTTTATTAAAAATTTTCAAAAAGTTCATCATTTAAAACTATTATTCTTTTTTCAAAATTATTTTTGTCCTTTCAAAGAATACTGCGCACAAGATCTTAAAAAATCTAACTAAAAAAGCAATAAAAATATTTAAATGGTGATTTGACATAATCACTATAGCAAAACCAGTCGCCTTACTTGTTCCGTTGCCGCAATCTCCCCAATTGTTTCCAGCGATGTACCGCCACTGGAAGACGCACTGGCTGCACGTCAAGTCGTCGGGCAGCTTGTAGTACGAGTCGAAAATCCTGTTGCCCTCGCCGGGATAATAGCGCGCCGTGCCATTCTCACCCCTCAGCAGGTACTGGTCGAGGCATTCCTGCGTGACTTCCTCCCCGCGGTGCGTCATCGCGCACACCCGAAATTCGAAGTAGCCGTGGTGATTCGCCGTCAGTTCCACTCGCACCGGTATCACAGAACCAGTTCGGTACCTCCGCACGATTATGCTGTTGCCGTATTTGCCTCCCGTTTCGTGCGCTCGTGGCTGTTGCATTTTTTATTAACGTTAGTAAGAATGTTTCGTACAAAGAAGTACAAGTTTTTAAAGAAGCTGGTATTAATTTTTTTGTAAAGATTTGACGACTTGAAAGTTTTGAAGTGCTTTAAATTTTCGTTATGCCATTAAATATTTTATTACAAGCTCCTGTCAAAGTAATGCGTTGACAAAGATGCGTTGCCAGTTCAATAATAAATTCAGTAGAATGAGTCAATTCTGGTAAGACAGACAGATTTGAATAAAGGTCATCTTACAACTATTCATAAATTAATATATTCGAAAAAATAATTATTAACGTTTTAAAAATGTTATTATTGAGGTACATAAACATTTTAAGCTTGAAAATTACAAGAGTCTGACATTGATAATTACCAAGATGACCATCTATTTTATTGCAATTGTCTTAGCGATATATAAAAAACTCGATCTTTATTTAATCATCTCCTCATTTATTACTGCAATTAATTGAATTGAGTAGTAAAATAAATTTTTATTGCAGGATTCATTAGTCACGAAATGTAATTGTAACAAACTTAGAAAACGACTCAATTCATTAGTATTAAACTATTGAAGTTTTCAGAAATTAGTTGTACTGGATAATTTTATTTGGCTGATGTCATCAATAAAATTGATGCAACTGGTTGGTTACATTGATAATCAATTATACCGGTTGAATCAGCAAAGAACTTTTTTCTGTACAATTTCAAAATAGGTACATCATTTTTGCATGGCCATTATCTTTACAATTAAAAATGATCTATTGTTAACAGTATTACTTTTTAAAGTGGTAGTTATTCCTTTGTTCGTTCAGCAAATCTAACATTCAAAGAAATTCAATTTCTAAAAAGTTTGCTTAATCTCTCAGTTAATCAACAATTTTTTACAGTAAAAGGAAGTACGATAACAACATTGAAGCAATATTCCCAACGCAGAAAAATAAAGGAGCATTTATTAGAAACCAATTTTTATGCAATTTACTTGTTTATTTTCTATCAGCATTTCCAAACGCGTTTCCAAACCGCACAAACATCAGATACTTTTCGATTAATTCTACAAATACTGTACGAAAACAAACACAAAAGTTTCAATCCGTCGCTCGTCCGTTTCCCAATTTCGCTCGGACGCGCGTCAGCGCAGGAAAAGCAAAGTAAACGAAAGCAAAAGTCAACAGGTGATGGAAAAAAAAAGATTCTTACGGGCTTGACGTCCCAGGCGTCTCCGCAAATTCCGCATTTGCCCTTGTTGCGCTGCCACTGTCTCGTGAAGCCTCCGCAGTACAATTCATTGTCGTTGTAATCGTGAGGCGTGTCAAAACCGTACCTCCACATAGTGGCCCTGGACGGAGGTTCAATCAGTCTTCCGTGGGCTGAAACTTCGCCGACGAGGAAGTTTGCGATTACGCTCACTATGCAAGCGAGGTAAAGGAATTTCCCTCGTCTAATGTCAAAGGCGGAGCTCTGAAACATTTGCAATCGAAATTCTTCCTGTAAATTCGACTGTCCGATGGCAAAACTTGAAGTTCGTCGAACGAAATGAACTTGTGCGCGCGCGAGAAAAGTGCACTTGAATGCGGTGCTAAAAAGTCGAATGCGCCGCTGTTTTGAAAGTGCGACTTTTGATTTCGAAATTGGTTTGATGTAAACTTTAGTTGACCTATTGTGCTTTGATAAACGGAGAGAAATTTTCTACTAAAAATTACAGTAATTTTATGTAAAATTTACCAAAACTGTATTAAATTTCACAAAAAACTATTGTTATTTTTCCAGCAATGTCAGTCTGTGAGAACATTAAGATTGACTATTGCAATTTTTAGTAGAAAATTTTTCTCCAACATAATATTTTTGACTTCTTCAGATTGACATGAAAAGCAGCTTACGAAACAGAAAACCAGTTAAGCTAGAATCTAAAAATACATCTCTTCCTAATCCCTTGTCTCTAAATTTATACAAGGATACGCTCGATATAAAATATTTATGCTATTCTCACCTCCACGGGCGCAGTGCATAAAATAAGTCCTCGCTTAACCAAGTTCCCGATGCAAATTACCCAGCGTCGTCATAGAAAATTTCAATCAAACTAACCGTACCCTATTACAATTAAGCATCCATTTACAATTCAATCGAACGCCCGCAGCCTTGAACTTCTCGCAATATAGGTGCGATCGCGATTCTCTATATTAAAGACCGCGCAAAATGCAAAACTTGGGCAGCTGCCGGCAACTGGGTCAGGTAAGGAAGCGATGGCAGCAACGCGCTCGGTGTTCTAAAAAGTCGCGCGTCACGTACACGCGCGCGAGCTGAATAATGCATTCGGCGCCGGGGTGTATCAATCACTGTTCGCGCGCGAACGCGGCTCATTTGAATTCGGACGGGGAAACGCGGCGCGGGGCGGACGGAATCGGTTGTAATGGTCCAGGCTGAATTGCCGGTTACGCGGTTCACTTTATATACGCGGGTATTTCTCTTTTTCACTTCCGCGCGCCGCGCGATGTGTGCGCGGCGGGCCCCAGATTCTTGGGCGTTTTCTCTTTTTACGCCGCTCTCTGGGAGAAGTTTTAGAGGCAACAATGCGCGCCGGTGGCTTTTAGCTTTATTGCGCCGAGCGATTATGCCGTAACTCGGTTTATGGTGCATCATTTTTAACTGCCTCTGCTATCAGATATATAAATCATATTAATTGGATGTATGCTTCATAAGACACGCTCGCTGGCTTCCTTCGGTACTTTTCTTACAATTAGAACTGCCTAAATTATTCAAGCGGCTATATTTAGCATTGGGAAAAGTCCCATGTATGGTTTAATCTTAATACTTCCGCTCTACATTTTCACTGAATTCCTAATCTGAATTAAATGAGATTGTTGATGCCGAGTTTTCTTATTAATTAAGACTTAAAATGAAAATGCCTATACTAGATTTTATTTCTGGTAAAACATGAATTATGCAAATATTATGTATAGCGAATAATTTTTAATTTTACATTTAACTAGAAAATTTACTTTATTCAGGCAATATATCAATAAACGTTTTTTAATGGTATTGAAAGTACTCTAAGCTATTATTTTTTAAAGATGCAGAGAAATCAGAAAATCATCACCGTGAACAAATTTTTATACACGCCATATATAACCACATGACCGAATAATTCCGAGAGAGTTTAGAGTAAATTTTCAAGTGCAAAGTCACGTTCATAAGCTTGCCTTTCAAGTTGACAAGAAAGTAAAATTTGAAAACTTTTTTTTTAAATTAAACTAAAATTTTTTCTAATATTATCTTAATATTAATTTACAAAACAGAAATTTATATTATTGTTCAGTCTATAAATAAAGAAAAAAAAACAATCGAAGGCTTCTCGAGAATTATTAAAATGTATTTTAAATCAAAGAAACGCCCTTATTCCTTAAAACTCTTTAATTATAGAAATATCAGTCTGAAAAGCGCAATACATACATGCAATTCGCAGGAATTTGAAGAGAAAATACAGCGGTAAGTTAGTATTAATTGAACTGAACGATTATAGCTATTGAATCGTATAATTTGATATGAAATGATTCAACTGAAGAAAAATGCACAATTGTATGCTATTATTATATGTGCTTCCGTCGCTTATATATTATCAGTTCCGTCATTGTTATTATCAATTCATTGTGCAACGGGAATTATGTGGCGAGCCTCAGTTCCATTGCGAAAGTTCCAATGAAAACGTCGCGGGAGAAAGAAACGGCCGAATCTTGTGAAATAAAGTTCAAGTGATGCATGAAGGATCGCATGCCGCTGCTCCCCGAGAGAAGCGAAAGGGCGAAATCGACGAGAGATGAGTCTACCGATTTCAGAGCGAAGTAACGAGCTCATTACCGACGGAAGGAGTCGATTAGAAAGTCAATGAAATCGATTGGTCTTAGTGCTGACCATTGCCAGGTGATCGTATAATCATTCTATTCTTCTCGCGCGCTCTAAGGACATCTATAAAGTGTATGCTTATAGGTGTGCGTTTTTCTGAAGCATCGTTATTGTTGAGACTGCGATCGATATTAACCGGCTATTAAAATATTGCTCGTACTTTATTAGATATTGGATGTGTATTATGGGTTGGAATAACTTTTTGCTTTATAAGCTTTTATTTTATAGATGAACATACGTTATTCCGCATTTTATTATTAAATTTATATAAATATCTATACTTTTATTAAACCATTGAATTCTAATATACAACGAGGACATGATACTAAATGTAAAATTATAACAATACTAAATAATTTGAATTATAAATGTATTTCTTGAAGTAAAACTGATTGATTTAAAATTTAACTAAACAAAATAGTTTTTATAAATAGAGCAACATCGTTAACACAGCTTTTCAAATTAAAAATACAACTACCAATGAAAATGTCGATTTTTTAAATAGATCCAAATGCAGCTACGTGCGAATGTATATTAAATTTCTGGATTAACTGATATCTCTCTGTATAAACTTGTAAAATTTTTCTTTTAAGCGAATAAATCTCATTGAAACTTCAAAGCTCAATAAAAAAAAATAATAATAATAAATAATACTTGGAAATAATTAAAAGGTAAAAATTTTAAAAGTATTTCCAAGTATATGCAAGACTATTATAAAGAATTGAATTTTTACAACTTATATGCAATTAAAATATTGATTAAATTAATTAGAATTTGAAAATTATTAAATAGTAATTTAAATCACGACGTAGTAACTTTCAATTTGCAATTTGAACTCAATTTGGCTATATGGGTAGTTATACCAATTATATAAAAGGAAAATATAAGTATTTCATATTCATAAACGTTTTTATCTATGTTCTTTTGCAAGTTATTATGGAAAAAATACTAAGTTACACGCGGAACTTTCTTTTGTGACAGTGAAGATAATTAGGATAAAAAATGCTTTCCTTAGTGTCATAAGATTCTAATTTTTTACTTCCTATTTTTTAATTGTGAAAAGAAAGCGTTGAACAATTCTCAGTGTCATATAACGTATATCATACGGCAACTATAAACAATCACACTTATTGTATACCGTTACGTAAAAAATGTGCACGTTGGTGAACTCGCAAAGTTTAAAACTAAAGCAGGATAAATTATTTCCTGTAAAAAGAATGCATTTTTCATACTTATAAAAAAATCAACTACTCCAATGCTTTTATGAATTAAAAATCCCAAATTTTACACTCTCCTTCCTTCCGATACGAGCTCGAAAACCGCAGCGAAATCTTGGCCTTGATTCCGCGCAAACAAAGAAAGGCCCAGCCGGAGTACCCATTACGTCCACGCGCGATCCGCCGTCGCATTAAACTATATCGCACCAGCCCGGTTCAACGACCAACCACCGCGATTCGGCCTTACGAATCAGCGCGATTCCTCGTCCCGCGAGATATCCGCGATAAAAATAATTCCAGAAGAGTTACTCACCGCCTGGCAGTGCGGCAGCTGCTCGCGTCCCATGGCTCTGGAGCTGGGCCTCGGCAAGTCAGGGCGGCGGCAGCGGCGTCGCTGGCATCGGTCGAGCGCTCTGCTGGCGTTCCGGACCTCGGAACCGGTCGCCGGGGACTGAGGCCCGTCGCTCACTCCGGCCCGATGCACAGTGCTGGCGGCGGCGGCGACGGCGGCAGCGGCGCGAAGCGCGATAGGGGCGCCCGTTAACAGTAGGTCATCGGAGCAAGTCGCGTTCGCGACTCGGACCGCCGGGTTATCCTCTTCGTCTTCTGCCTCTTCTTCTCCGACGTCTGGACGCAGCTGCGGAATAAATTTCGTCAACGACTATCGGGGGCCTGATGGCTTTTCGGCGAGAGAAAGGTTGAAGGCTAAGCTGGCTTTGGAAAGAGCCGTGTACCGCTGGGCGCTACTGCGGCTCCTCGGTGCTCTAGGCTCGTTTGGTAATGCTAATTCGCTTTTAGGACGGTAGTCTTACTCAATTAAGTTTTAAGTGCGCATTTGGCGGAAGGGGTTTGGCAATGACTGCGAATAAAGCTGTTTTGATAATAATATAGCAATGAACGTTATAAACGATTCACGTTTTAAAAGATTTTATGAAAACTGCCAAGTTTAGACGTTACCTTTTGAAACGTAGAAAATGAATCAAATTTATATATTAAAATGTAAGGATTCTTTTTATAGCTAATTATTAAATTTTTTATCCCAATAATTTGGAAGTAAAGCGTGTCAATTTTCTAGTTTAGGTTTAGCTGTTTCATGAACCGGTATGAAGTTATAGTTGTGCCATTTTTAAGAAATATTGATGTTAAGTGTTTGCTATTTCTAATAAAAAAATCTGAATTATTCAATTAATTTTAAGATTTTAAAGATCACTTAATGAAGCAACGGTAAGAACTTGAAATTTCGCTGTAATATTGATTTTATCGAGAAGTGGATCCGAATTTAAGTTTTGGATTGTATTGGCAACTGAAAAGGGTACTATTTTAATTCAAAAACCGGTTCATCACGCCTTTAAGCTTTTAAGTAAGCCAAATTTAAAATTAATCAACCCAGGCATGAGTACTGCACCGTTCAGTTTGCTTGAAAAAAGTGTACCTTAAAAATCTACCGTTACTTTCAAGCATAAAAGATGTTATTGACTTAGTTCTTGAAAAATTATAGGTTTTTTTACACCGAAGCATAGATAATTACGAACTCGACTGGCGATTGTCGATTCGCATTGATGATACTGCATTAGACTATTGGAGAAATTTTGAATTTCTCAAAATAATTTCTTTTCTCTTGTTTCAAGACCAATTAATGACTAATTGGTCTTCCTAATTGACATGGCCTTACATTTCAATCTAATTTCAGGTTTCGTGCTCTTGAGAAAGATTGTACTTTTGTTGTTTTAAGATATATAGTACTGCGTTTTCTATTCTTTTGGAGAAATTTGGAGAAAATGCATCGTTAACAGAACGTAGTAGAAACAAGTGCTAGATCAGAGAAAATAATATCACATAAGCTAATTGTAATAATCTATTTAACCCTTCGCGGAACAGTGGAACATGTACGTCCCACCTTTTGTTAATACGTTTTTTCATTACTACTAGAACGTTTTTGCATCTATATAATATTCAAATAAAATTCTATTTATAATTCCATATACCCAACTTGTGAAATTGAAATTATCGTACATTTTTCGTACAAGTGAGAAATTGAAAAATTAACGTTAAAAAACTATTCTTGAACTAGATGTGTCCCTGACAGCGTTAAAGAATCTACTCAATCAAAACATTAAGCTACCTTTCCGTATAAATGTATTTTTTAAATTTTCTTGCTTAATTCATCAAAGAGCTCGACAGAGACCCGAAAGCAAGTTCAAATATACTGTAATATTTGAAACTCGCTTTTATATTTTACAGTTGCAACCAATATTATACTTTGAAAAATTGCGATGAATAATAATAAAAATGAACTAAACTAAACAATTTGCATTTATTATACTCTTAAAAATTTCTATATGCACGGTGCGATTACCCTATTTTTTAATTATTTGTACCTTGAGGTCGTAACTGTTGTGTACAACACGCGACAAGGAGTACGGATCTTATCGTACGAGAAGCACGCAAGATGCCTGAGTGCACCATATGACGCTTGCCATTGAAAACTTAGCTTGGGAACATTTTTAATATCGAACCGGTTCTTTATTCTTTACGAATGCAAACTTTTTTAAATTACAATAGTTGAACACACTTGTACTGTTAAAGTAATAAATAAATCTTGTATTTATTTTATACGTTTGTAAGACGTTTTAATTATTTTTATCACTGGAGCTTAATGACAATTGTTCTGATCGCTTCTAGTGATTTGAATAAGATAAGATTTTGAAAAAATAAACTTGTGCAGGTATTAGCACAGCCAAGTCACTTAGTCAAACAACTTTACTTCTTAGTAAAACAAAAAGACTAAAGTGATGTTTTTATAACGGTAAATCTATAGAATTTTAATGTAAAAATCCTTCTAAAAAAAGTTAACAGTGGTAATCTCCTCCCCGCACAACGAAGCAATGATACATAATTCAACCTCAAACTCACGTGACCTCGAACGCTGACTCACCGGAATCGCGCCGTTGATTCCCAACAATCCCTGCTTTCGAAAAGAGGATGCGGCTCTCCCGGGATCCTCCCTCTTACGAAAAAGTTCGCCTGCACTTTTCGAAAAGTTAAGTCGCAAGCGCGCCGAGTGTATATAGCTGTCCGCGCCCGGTGCAGCTGGTGCGGCGGCGGCGGCGATGTATATATAAAAGTGAGACACGCGGGCTTCGTGCGACGATTTTCGGCTCCGGTAATGCTGGTACTTTCTCGCGGAACGGCTGCGACGTGAATGGGAACTCGGAGCAGCGCAAGCCAAGCCGGCCTCTCGCCGAAAGGAGGAAGTGGATTAAAAGGGAACGGCGCCTCTCCTGCTCGACATTCTCGTCCCCGCGGCTGCGAGCCGGGCACTTTTTCCCGAACTTATACTTGCGTACACGCTCAAAGGCCGATTGTTTTAAATTTCGAGGATTCCTCTCTCAGGCAGCCTTATCTCTGATATTGAATTTTTCACTTGGCTCTTTTTCCTAGACGCCGAGTGGGAAGGTGGCGAGAAATTCAGTACTGCGTTTAATACTGTTTAGTTGAAAGTCAAATGGCTACACAGAGCTTTTGCAAGAGCTGAAGTCGTTTTAGACTGCGTTTGAATAGAGAATACTCAAAATTGCATTTATTTTTTGCCAATCGTTAGTTAAAATTGACTTATTTTTATAATACTGGCTTCGTTCTCTGTAAATAGCATAGTCAGGCGTTGCAGTTGATCGTTAAGACTAAAAAATGCGGAAAGAATATTTGTTCAAGTCTTCAAAAAGAAAATTATAAAATGCGAATGAATCGTACATAAAGGATGGTAATAAACTCATAAATAAAAATGTTGCAATTCCTTTATGTGTACTAAAACAAGTTGGATCATATAAAATTGAGAAATCCCGCGGTAAGAGAACGTTGTTTCGCTTTTAGAAAAAAGAAAAATTTTAAATTTTCTGGACAGTAACTGCGGAAAATAATTGCACGGTGATTAAAGTTTTTCGGGAGAACGAAGAGTATAAGTTCTTATGCCACTACACTATTTCGAAATACATTTACGTAAATAAGTTTAGACCATTTAAAGTATTTTCCATGCCATCTCGGCATAAAAAATTTCAAATTTACATCGGATAATTTACATCAGATAACTTGTATTCACTAAATTATGTCAGTTTTTCAAGAAATAAAATTAAAATTTAAAAAAAAAATAAAAAAAAACCATTTATCCAAAAAATTAATATTTGCGCAATTTAATATTTGTGTATTTACAAATTAACAGACTGCTTTCTTTGCAGAAACTAAATCTCGGAAGTAAAAAAAGTAAATAAGACTGGAAAGCATAACAAACTGTATCAAATGCAACTAATTCATTTTCCACCGATTTATACAGATTGTTCCTCTTTTTCCGATTTCTGCGCTCGTTTCTATAACGTAGGAAGAAGAATTTCGCGGTTTGTCGATGACACGTAGCCGAGTCTCATCAACCGCAAACATTATCCCCAGAGAAAAAGTCACGATTTCTCCGCGCCATTAATATTGTTGCATTCGATGCACTTGCCTTTTTGCGGCCGCCTTTATGTTATTCTAACCGTCGCCGATTATTCACCTTGACAAAAGTGAAGGTATAAATAGCTTCTGCCCAGAATATTTTCTTTTTTGTGTTTGAGATATCGAACGGTCCGCTGACATTCGATTTATATAATTAAAAAACTAGGAAGAAAACAATCTTAATCGTAAATTCAAGTGGTTTATAATGGAAATTCATAAAAATGACTTGGTAAATAATTATTATTCTAAATAATAAAAATATTGAATAATGTTAATTTGTAAAATATTGTTGTAATCAAGGAGCGCGGTAGCGACTCCGAAGGCAAGTATGATAAAATGATACTATTATTTATACATTATCCTATAATACTAATTAACCAGCGTGTAAAAATACTCTACGTTATTAATAAATTAATATCCCTTTAAGTACGTCGTCAAACGTAATTTTGTATACTCAACTTCGTGTCAAGAGTATTTGCTCGCAAATAAAATAAAATAAAAAATATATTCTTAACTTCTGCGAAGTGATTACGCAGTATTTTCCGAAAAAACTATGTAATGGAATTCAGCAGCAACATATGAACGACTTTGGGTAAAACTTTACTATCTTTTTGTAAAACCGAATAGAAAACATGAAATTATAGTTCATAAACTATCTGCTAGGAGAGTCTATGTTGCAAAAAGTAGATACTGGCCGAACCTAGTTAGACACGTTTTTCTCGCACACTTTCCAGGTGCAATTTTATCTATCTATTACATTGTCATAATCCTTAATTTTTTATTGCTTTAAATTTATCATTCTTATCTTATAAATCATTCATTTGTGGATTGTAATATTACGCAATGCAAATAAATCTGAAATATCTGTTCTTCACTTGTCATTCAATAACAACAACGTCGAACTAAACCTCCCGATGATGCGGTTTTTTTTTAACATTACCAAAAAAATATATTTTTACCAGTGGAATAACCCATCGTTGCAATTAGAAAGCTCAAAAACTACACGCACGCTTAATCAAAAGTGTTCTACAGCTCCGTACGCTGAGAAAGTCACAGTGGAAATGTTGCGCTGCACGCGAGAACACCGAGGCGAAGGTCTGCAACCTCGAGTTCACGCGTTTATTGTGCGGACCTTATCCTTGACGTTGCGCCCTAGAAGGTACAACCGGTCTTCTGAAGCCTCTATGCAGTCGGCGGAGAACCCTTGCAGCTTTCGAAATTATTCACTTGGACGAACGGCTTCGTAAAATATTACATTACAAGATTTCGGAAGACATTGTTGACGCCGATCTTTTTCTTTTTTTAATTTTGCATACTTGCAGTTATGGTTAGGAGGCAAAATATTTTTATTTTTTAAATTATTTGAATGTTATACTTTAGTAATTAAAATTTATAGATAAACAATAAATTCTTCTTAGTTATTAGAATATTTTATTTGCTTTTTTATTCAATAACTAGTTTGAAGTCCTGATGATTAAACGCCTCAAAACAGGAAATGACTAACCCTCATATCTAAATATTTTATTTTTACACTCTGTTTATGAGACTACCAAACCTTGAATACTGATGTAATTTTTTACTACAATACCTTTTCGTAGAAATTTTAGTCTACAACTGAAATTGTTTATGATATGTGAACTGTTTCATATTGTTTGATAAAGAATTTAAAAAAGTTACAACTCTTTGTTTCTTCAGTGCGGTTTTTTTTCGCAACCTATAAAGGTTAAAGAACCCATAAAAGAATGTCGAAAGCAATACGAAATTTTTAATAAAACTTTTAACAGTATTTATTGCAGTAAAAACGAGTAAATACTTCCAATTTTTGTAAAACAATACAACAATAATACATAATGACACTTGAAAGCTTGAGAATCCGATTGCCGCGTAACTTTTATGTAACATTTGTTGGTAACAAATGACTTTCACATCCCTTTATAACATAGTTAGAATCAAAGCGATCGATCTATTCGAGATTGAATCGTTTCCCGGAGCTCGGAGATTCTCGCAAAAAGCATCGGCGGCGCTTCTTATCGTGAGAAATACCGAGTCACCGCCTTAAAAGCAAGGAAACATAACTTTTTAGCGTCGTTTCCTTTTTAAAATTCACTTGCATTTTATCACTTCATCTGCGGATCGGTTCAATGAAATATTAATGTCAAATATATCAGATATATTCTATGTACTCGCATTCTTTTCATATGACACCTGCTTTAAGAGAATGTTATAATATATTATTATTGACTGCATTTGATATGACTCATTTCATAGGAATAAGGAACGTAGTTTTTTCAACGTTCAAAAAATTTGGGTAATCAGTATACAATGTAAATCAGGTGTGTGATGATGGCTGCATGTGATGACTCATTTCATAAAAATAAGAAACGTTAAAGTTTTTTCAACGTTCAAAAAATTTGGGTAGAGGAGACCCGGGCAAAACGGACACCTTAAGGAGGTTCAATACCAGCTGCGGGACGGATGCGGTGCGGGGGGAAAATATCACGTTTTAGCCTGATGGGAGTATGATACACGAAAATTCGTGATCTACTAACCCGCAAAAATATATTGACCCACGGATTCGCAACTGAATTAAAATAAATTAAATTAATTTCAATTAGCTGGATCTCAGCGAATTTTTCATGAAACATTACCAAAATTTTACAGTATGTACTTTAATACACCTACTTACTTCCAGAATTATTAAAAAGCTTATGAAAAATACAAATAATTGTAA
>UCOL01002215.1:0-27655 GCA_900474335.1 Ormyrus nitidulus
GGGGGGGGGGGGGGGGGCGCAAAGCGGACGAGTGCTTTTCACCTCTCTTGTATATATATACACGCGCTTTTTGAATTTCTCCAGGTTTGTTTTTCGACGAGATCGTTTTTCCCGCTCCTCGGTGTTTCGCTGCGCATCTTGCTGTCTTTAGATACGGATTAGTTTCGATGGAAGCTGTGATTATATTTACCCAATTATTTCTTGGGCAGCTTCTGTTAATATGGTATTAGGCGTCAATGCTTTCTTCTTGCAATTTTCGCTTGTGAATGCCCGAAAAACAAGTTTCATTTCTAAAAAATAAAATTTCATTCGATAGCAAAGTAATTTGATAATAAAATTTATTTTCGGTCAATTTTCAATTCAATAATAAAAAAACTATTTACCACTAGCATCTGCAAAATAATAATTTACAATTCGCATAACAATCTTACTTTATTTTGCCGAATGTTTTAGTCTGAAATAATACCAATATAAGACTCTCGCTTGCAGTTAAAACAATTCCCAATTTCCTTTCGCTCGCAGGTAAGCGCAATCGAAAGCCCTTCACATTTTTCCCGCGAACCGCGCAGAAGAGCCGTAAGAGCTTACGCGCTTGTTTACCGTTAAGCCTTAAACGCAATAACAAAATTGCCGTCCTCGAAAATAATTTGCTGAAAAAGCAGAGCGAAGAGTGTAAGGCTGCAGTCGCTCGAAAATTGCGAAACATATAAACGGGCAAGCACAACGGGGAGAGAGCAATTTAGCATTCCACTTCATTCGTACAAATGTGCGCGCGCGCAAACTTTCTCGCGAGCAAGAAGTAAGTCGCTCGCGGCAATAAACTTCCTCCCATATTCTCTCTCTCTCTTCCGCTCGGAAGACGAGCTGTAAAAGCCGGCGCAGAGAGCGAGAAACGCTGATTGTAAAAGGGCGTAAAGCCGAGTGGCCCCTCCGTAAATTTTGCGAGCGGAATATGAAGACGATATGTTCGAGCCCGAGTCCTCTCTCTCTCTCTCTCTCTCTCTCTTCCTTCTCTCTCATCGAAAGTTCAGATTTAACGCCGAGTTATGGGAAGAAAGTAATGATCGTCCGCGAGCTGCTACTTCCGGGGTTCGTTTGTCACGAGCAGTTACACAAGGAAGACAAAGCGGGGGCAGATAAATTTTTGTAAACTCGCGCCAACTTTTGTACACCGCTCTCTCCTTTTTTTTAGGAGCCGCGGGGCGGAACTTGGGAATTACGGGGCCGAGTTTCGCCGCCGGGGATAAATTTCGAAATTTCACACTTACTTTACACGTGTTCTTTTAAAGAGGGTTTAAGCGGATATCTTCGTTAATCACTCGGGGAAGAATTTACAATTTATTTTATTGAATATTTTTCGAGCTAAACGAAGTGCAACGGAAATGTTATTTTATTTAAATGTTACAAATTTAACCGCAAACCAGTGACCCGTGCAAATTGACGATGTAAAATCCTCTGTGGTAGCAGACTGGAAAACATCGTAACCTATTTGTACTTTTAATATGAAAAAGTGTAAAATAAAATTGTACACCAGAGAGTTATATCTGCTGTATTAAATTAAAATTGTAATTTAAAATCAACTTTTTTACCACTGGTTGTTCTGTTTACAAATCAACTTTATTTCATATAACGTTTTCTACAAATATCCCTTTCCAATAAAAATGTAAAGTTATTCGTTCTAGATTCTGCGTCGGCTTTCAAAATACGAGATCTTAAACCAACTTGTTTTCTTAAAAAATACATCCTCCTCTCCGAAGTATTAAAAATTCATGGAACAAAAATTATTCCCCGAAAACTCCCTCCGAGTACGCTCCGAAAAAGCGTGCAGGACTCGGCGCGATTACCCGAGATAATCTTGTCGCAACAACGGCTCACCTTTGAGGGCGGAGATCAATCGGAGAACGGCTCCATCGTCGGACAAAAGCAATCAGCCGCTAAGTAACACATCGAGCGTCGGAGGTTCATCGTCGGGGGCCGACTTCTTTTCAATTTGCCGGCCCCCGTCGAAGAGCTAACAATCCGCGCTCGGTGGCCCGTTCATAAAGCGATTTGTGCCCGAGATCGTCCTCTTTGCCTCGCTGCAGTCGCCCTCCCCCACGGAGCCCGGTATATACACGGCTGGATTCCACTCTATCGGAGCAGCCCTCGTCCCCCCCGGCTTCTTCTTTCCTTTGATTCGTCGCCCGATGAGATAGAGAGAGAGTGCGCGCGCGCGCGCGCCCCCTGAACTTTTTTACTTCCGTCGCGGATAAGGCCGCAGCTTCTTCTCCCTCTCGTTTTATTGGGAGAGGGTGGGCTACTCGCGCGACAGACTATTGCAATTTCCAGCTGTCTGTCGCTTTGACCGCTCGTGCAGCGAGAGGAGAGGAGCTCAGCGGACTGCCGCGGAAGGGGGCACGGGGGGGTAAGGAAAAGAGGACTTGTCGAGGGATTCGAGTACTGGACGACGGCGAAATTGCTTTTCATCAATTCGTCGATTATTTAAAGTAAACGTTTGACCGATGTTTTCAGGCGATTAACGAACTTTTCACGATTGACAAATTCTTGTATCGAACTGCTAATTTAGAGATAAAATGTCGAACTGTATATTAAAAGATTCATAAGAATGTTCTTTTCACGAATGAAATCTTTCGGGTGAATGCATTGCTTTCTTCGACTCTAAAGGCTGAAATGGAAGCTACGTTCAATTTTTTCGCTTTCAATTTTTATGTTCCTTTACCGGTGGGTACTTAACTGGAAAGGAAAGACGTGCCACTTCGCGCTACAAAAAAAATGAAGGAGCTTTTATGGCCTTTGGATGCATTTGCATTTTATTACGCGTTTGAAACGACTCGGCGACTATAGCTACCCGTCATTATAAAAGAAATATTAGTACGAGATCTATTTGCGCTCTCCTGCAGCGAGATTCAATTGTCATTTTACAAAAAAATATAAACCGTAATTCACGCCTTGTCAATGCAATAAACATTCTTCCTATCTTTATTCGGCGAAATAAATGTGACCGCGATTTTTACGGTTGAAAAAATTAATCGACTAGGAAGGCGTCCTCGTAGAAGAGCATTTATCGAACGGTAATAAGACATTTTAGCTGTTCCCTTTAACAAAAAGAAACGGCAATGCCGATTATACGGTAACCATTAAAAATTCCGCCAACGAAATCGATCCGGCAAATTTTCCAACCGGCATCGGTCAGCGATCGAGGCCTGCATCGACAAGCAACCAAACTACAGCCAGTTGCGAAAGTCCCCGAACGCCGAGGAGAGAAAGCCGCTAAGGCCGGCCGAAGTTCACTGTCGCAACCTTCCTGTTTCGTTGACCCGCTTTCGGTCTCTCTCGCATATAGACGCGCGCGGACGCTGAACTTTCCGCGCCTACTTACGGACGCGTACACGTACCCACATTCTGCGCGCACTTTCGCTCGTCGCGCGGCCGAGCAACGACCTTAGCGTTTCGCGCGGAGTAAACAATTTTTTTTTTTTTTTTTTTGCTCCCCGCGCGCTTTCACTTTTTTGACGAGCGTCGCGGAGATTTTTTATTCGACAAATTCGCCTTTTGTCGTGTAAGCGTATCCATTAACCAATATTTACCCACGTCGACGATTTATGCGTGCCAATGGCCCGCGGACGCCGGTAATTTCCTTCGGCACTCGGGGCGTTCGTTACGGAGGTCGAAAGCGCGTCGTCGGCCTTAAATCCGCTGACGGGCAAAAATCTCCCCGCGGCGAACAAAGCGGCGCGCGCGCGAGCGGCACGCACAAGAAAGTGTCGGTCCGCGCGGGCCGTCGCTAATAAATCACACTTAAGCTCGAGCGCCGCGCGCCACTCCTTTTATTTTCAGGGCTCGCGGCCGCGCTAATCCTCGGCGCACCGCATATTTCATCGCGGCAACGACAGTCTCTCGCGCGCGCGGCCGATAACTCGACGCGGCCGTCGCGAGTTATAGCGGGGCGAGGCATTAAGTTCGGTGATTGATTACTCGGCCGTTGTCCGACGTGCGTCGAGGAGCTTTTTTCGAGCGGAGGAGGACACTTGTTGTTTTTTAGGCGTTTTGAAGCTTCGGGGTTCGACCCAATTACCGATTTGGATTTTGGATTTTTCAAACGGGAATGCAGCGGAGACGCGAAAGAGATATTTTATTGATCCTCGTTCACTGTTTTCGAGAATGCAATGCTAGATAATTCAAATATTATAAAAGCATATCCGACTGCAAGTAATAAAAGTGGAAACCTGCAATATGTATAAGGCAGACATTCTGCCGGAAAGTTTTCATTTTATTCTCAAAAGCTCTCAATTAATTATAAACTTCCATTAAACAATTAAACTCCGTCAGCTGGTGAATCGTAAAACCAATAAATTACGGTTTATTAAAAAGAAAATTAAAAAAAAAAAAAAAACCTGCGCCCTCCGAAGCCGTAAAAGCTGCACATTCGTTTCGGGCTAAACCCGCCCCCTCCGAGTTCTCTAAACATTACGACCAATTAAAAAAAAAAATCGAAATCCCGTAAAAAAAAAAACTAATTGAAAAAAGCCAGGGCCGTCGAAACATCCGCGGAAAGCAATCACTCCGCGATATATTGAAAAAAAAAAAAAAACGAGTTTTTGACGGCCACTCCGCACGAAAAATCCATCAACTATCCCATCGAAAACAAGGAAAGGTCCGGGGGATGATTTTAACGACCTCCTCTCGTAACGTCCGCAATAATTCCAGCGGCGCTTCGGCCACTCGAACGTACACAGGAGAGGCGGAATTACGGAATCAGTCGTCCTAAATGATGCGCGTATCATCTCTTTTTGTTCGCCGGGCGGAAAACGAGGAAATAATGCGGCCGACAGCTTTGAGCCCTTATTTAAAAGGGCGCTTTTATGGCGGGATGATAAAAACGATCGAATATCCGCGCGGCTCCGGGTGAAACAATGCGCCGCGATCGTCGATTCGACGTTCTAAATGGACGGGCGGCGCATGTCGGCTAATGCAACCGGAGCTGCATTAATGCGCTTGACGCGGAGGATAAAAAGGTGCGTTCGAGAGGTTTATTGTCGTGCCGCCTGCCTGTGTTTACATCGTATAATGCGGGGCCCGGAAATGAATGCAGGCTCGGATTCTGTAAGTTCGGGGTGTCAATGATTTTCAGTTGAAAATTACTTAATGGGGATCGGCTTTGGGTTTATTGGTGAATGGGTAGGATTACAGCTGAATAAGGTTACTTAATTTTAATCAATAAAGCTGAATTTTATGATTCGACAGAGAAGTTATTAATAAATCTAAAACATATTTATTATGATAACTTTTGAAAAACGGAAATTTTTCAGAAAAGTTTTCGAAAATCTTTTCATCTTTTATTACTCACGTCAAAATATATAGAAAGAATATATGATATAGATGACAAAATAAATCTATTACAAAGTTAGTTAGGTGATATGTAAAGACGAGCTATTAATAGGGAAAGTAGCTAAAACTAAGGCAGAAGTAGCATGAAGATAAGTGCTGTCGTACGTCTTTATAAAGAGAAAAGTTTGCGAAAATAAATTTTTGGACGACGGCATTATTGTAATATATGGACATTATTCCCTCGCCCAAGACGCAAATTTTATTTACTCATTCCGCTTCTTTCCACTATTTAAATTTATTGTCGCCCTCCATTCTTGTACCGCGACACGGCTAAATATAACCGTCAAGGATTTATCCCCGTTTTATGCATCGCATAAAATTTACAGCCACCCCCCGCGCATTAACTCGCGCGTCATTATGCACATTAATTATCAATTAATTACATCAATAGCGAGTGTATTTACGAGGGCCGCGGTGCGAGGGCGCAAAAGCCCACGTATCCAGCGACGCCTTTCATCATTCCGCGACGCCGCCATTATTAAAATTACCCCGTAAACCAGCCGCGGCAATTCCTCGCGGCGCGCAAAAAGCCTCCCCGCGACAACAAGTGCGATTTCCATTTCGGGGAAACAAGGCGCGCGCGCGCGCGCGCCCGTAAACCGAGTCCCCCGGCGTGTTTGATGAAGTGGATATGCGGATCAATTTCGGAGCGCGTCGATTGCGACAATGTACTCCTCCTTCTCCTCCTCCCTCTCTCTCTCTGTTTAATGCAAAACACCCGCCGCCGACGGCGGCAACGAACGAACGACAGGCCGAAAATTAGGCGAGCTGCGGGAATAGTCTTGCGCGCGACTGACGATACGCCGAGTAATATCCCTGGAGTCGTATCAATTTCTCGCCGCCATTGTTGCTTCCCGCCGTAATACCGCGATATCCCCGTTTATTACGGGGCGGCCCGGCCGCCCGTTCAGTAGATCCGAGCGGGGGAGCTTGACAGCTTTGCGCGGATAAGGACCGCGTTTTACGCCAACTTTTCGATTAATGCCCGTCGCGCGACCCCGTGATTTAACGCTCCGAGTGAGTTATTAGGGCTATTGCGTCCGTTGCCGCGGAGATTTGATAATGTGGGAATTATTTTTTGGATTTATGCCGCTTTACTTTATAGGAGCCGCGATAATAAATTACGGGAATTTGCTCGGCGCCGCGCGCTGCGCGGGGACAAAGAATTTTAATTTCGATGCAAATCATTCTCTGCATTCGAAATCTACCTGGTTACTTTAGCCTTCTTTTTTTTCCTTTTTTAATCTCTGGGACGAACATCCCGAAGATTTGTTCCTTTTGTCTCACGGCGAGGTTACCCTTCTATTTTCCCATGCATAGTAGAAAAATGCAAAAATGGATTTCTTTTCCATTTAGATTGCTATTTTGTATTCTATCCGCTGGCCATTATTATTTTATAGGAATTTTCAGATATCAAAGCTCCAAATTATTTGAACCGGGAAAGGCGCGCATTCGTTGCAGTTACGTCGTAAAAAGCAGAAGGAAGGCATATCGGTCCCTCCTTCGTTGCGAATTTCGACGAGCTGCAAGAATTTACCGCATACGTCGAGTAATGTTCTCGAGAACTCATTAAGAGAGGCTCCCTTTCAAGTGTGCATGCGCTTCCCTCGACCCTCTTGTCCTGAAATTCAAACGCTTGCGGGTCGAATGCGGAATCTCTTTGGCCCTCTCTCGGAGTGATTTTTTTTTCTTAGCGCGGTACTCGAGTGCTTTTTGTTTTTTTTTTTTTTTTCTTCTTTTTCCGTCATGAATATTCAGCCGATGCGCTTTCGGTGCCTTTGCCGTTTTTTCCAACTGACAGTGCGGTGATTAATGTATTTTTGTCGGTCGAAAAATTTTTAATAAACTGCTTTTAATTATCGAATTTTTAGATTTTGAATAGCGAATACGACAGTTCTTGGATATGTATGACAATTATTTAGTCAGACATTAGAAATATCAATTAAAAGCGGCTATTAATTTTCGCTGAATATTTTAGTTCACTTCGATGGATCTATTTTGGAATAGAGAGTTCAATTTAAATTTTTTGGCACTGAGTACTTTCATAAAAGTGATAAAAAATATTGAAAAAAGAATCAGATTTCTGCACGTAAATAATTTTTACGTCAACGTAGTATTTTTAAATGGGAATTTTTAACCAAAAATGTAATTACAGTAAAATCTTTTTTATGTCCTTTCAACTTGGCTTTCAAAATTATACAAACTTTTCAGAACTGAAAATCCCGCCGTTTTCAATGCACCTTAAAAAAATTCTCTAAAGCCCTTTGAAAACACAAATTATTTCCCCGAGAAGGGGTGGAAAAAAAGGAAAATTATACCGACGCGCGAGTAATTTCTTTAATTAGGGATCGTTTCGCAAAAGTCGCATTAAAGTTTCATTCGCCGGGACTCCCGCGGGAGAAACGAAATTCGTCAACGGCGCCGCAGCGGCCGGAGAAGAAAATGCCCGAGAAAGACACCTGAGCGCCGCGACTGACAGAATAAAATTGCATCGGCTGTGTTATTTTACGTTCTTGCCTCTGCCGTTTCGCGCGCATCAGCGTCACTGCGAGAGTAAAGAGAACGGGAAGTAAAAGGAACTTTACCGCCGGTTGTGCGGCATAAAAAAAACGTTGATCAATATCCGTGCGTGTAAAAAACAATTTAAAAACAAAAGACACAATTTATATTTTTCGCAACTAAAGATGAAAAAACATACGATGAATCCCTGACAGACGCACAAAACTGGGGAATCCGCAATCATGAGCGGTGGCAATAAAATAACACAAGCGCTTTCGTTACCTTCCTGCGTGGATTGGAATCGATCCCGCATATTCCGCGTCCAGGACGCAAAAACGAAGAAAGCGCGCGATTAATATGAAAAAATCACTTTCCCAGCTGCCTTTCCCGACTTAACGAGTTTTCGCCGCGGAGAGCCGCGGGGATTTTCCGCCGGCCGAAATAATATAAAATCGCTTTGAGGAGGCGCACGGCGACCGACGCGAAATTAATTTCCGCCCGCGGATTCGATCAGCGGCGCAGCCGACAATTAAGCCGGCAAGTCAATCGCGCTCGCAAGTTCCTCTCCCCCGGCATAATTAAGGACTCGATCGGGGCTCCCCGCTTATTTCCTGCTAATAACCGCGCGGAGCCAGCCGAGGCTGAGTGAATTTTGCCGATGACGACGACGGGCAACTATCTCGTTATTATGGCCGAATTATCAGAGATTTTCGGAGTCGCCGCGGCGCTTTGACGGTGACTTGACGCCGAGGAGCGAAGTCTGAGGACAAGGACGCTTTCAAGTTTTGATGAGGAGGAAGTGCGCCGCACTGGATAAGTTTCGATTGGATTAATTTTTGGGAAGGTTTTGTTTCTGTAACAAAAAAAAAAAAGCTTTGCAGAAGATCAGGCCGTGATCGTCAATGTTGATTACTGTCGTCTGACAATACTTGGAACTTTCCACTGAAAGTTTTTAAATAGAATAATATTGTAAGGAGTTTGGCCTTTAACCTGGAAGTAAGTAATACTCGACTTTGCCTTTGTTACTCGACGTAGAATTTTTAAAAGAAGCTCCTCTTGTCCCTTGTTTTACAATCTCGCAATGTACTTTATTATTTTTTGCTTCCCTCCCCGACTGAAAAACTCAAAGGGATCTTCCTCGCGAAGCCTCTTGAAAACCTCTTCCGAGGGAGGATCGACAAAAAAAAAAAGAAGAAAAAAAAAATTAGCGCCCGAGCCTTCTTTTCCGATTCTTCGGCTCCCGAAGATTCTCGAGAGCTTTCGCTCAAAATTGCCAAGAGCTCTCGAGAGCGCCGCGCGATACAGTCCCCGCAAAAATTCGGAGCTCTCTCGCATACGTCATTCCGCGCGAGAGGGCCGCGTAGAACTTTGCTCTCACGAACTTTATTCATAGCCGCGAAGGCTTCGGTTATAAGTTTTAAGCGGCGTCGTCGGGGGGGCCGCGCGCGGTGTGTCCTAAGTTCGTTAAGGAGGCCGCGCGGCGGCGGCTAGGTGCGGCAAGTCGCGCAATGATCGCATTACCGGCTTAATTATGGCTGCCGAACTGCCTCCCTTGTAACTTCGCGGCCCCGTTTTATGCGGCGAGCAAGCCTACCGGTTAGGAGCGCCCCCCGATATATTTCGTTAAACATTAAGTCCGCCCGGGGGGGTTTATGGACTTCGGATACACGCGTTCGGAGAGGGGCTTTGGCGCGGAGGCGCGGAGGCGCGTATGGCGAGTAATGCTTAATGAATAAGTTAGGATATACTTTGGAGTTCGCCCGAGAGTAGGGCTGTTGGGTAAACGTGGCGAGAATGAAGATTTTAAGGTGGATTAAGTACCGTTGAGGACCCAATTTTCGCGAGGAGCTGGGTAAACTTGGCACGGGGGTTAATGCCTTATTTGCAATAAACAGTTTTTGAAATATGTATCAAGTCTTAATGAAGTATTGTTCGAGTTTAGGGTTAAAAGTTGATGTTCTGAAGAAAATTTATTCTACTGCCGTTGCGTAAACGTTACTTTAATAAAAAAAGCCAATATTGCTCGTAAGATTTTCTATCAAACTTATAAAAATGACTCGTTAAACGAAGCATATTTCAGATTCAATTCACTAAGAGACTCTCCGACCTCCAGAATTGAAAATATTCTGTCTCTCTCAAATACGTCGCAGCCACCCATTCCTTTATAAAAAAAAAAAAACTAACAATCGCGAAAGTAGGTAAAGCAGAAAGAGGCTCCCCGGGTCGCTAACGACGCCAAGAAGAAGCTGCAGGCCTCTCGAGGCAGAAAAAAAGCAAAACTAGCCGGAAGAACGGAGGAGAGCCGCGCGGCAGCGTTAATTAGTCAGCGAAATAATTTCTCGGTCATTAAGCAAGCCTCGCGGCTCGGGATTCTGTCCCCTCCGACCGGGAGGGTTACAATGGATATCCCTTTGACTGATATCCCGGGGGCGCTTCGCGCGCCACCTTCCGGCGGACAATGACGGGATCTTCTGGCGAACCACTTAATCTCTCTCTTTTTGAAGGCGAGAGCCCCGCGCGCCGCCTCTTATATATTGAATGGCTCGAGAGCTTATCTCGGTATAATTTCCTCTCGGGCGAGATTCACTCGAAATCTTTGACGCGGCTCTTTGACTTGGCGAGGGCGCTAAGTGGACCTATTTATTTTTCGAGGGGGATTATTACCTTCTGTTGACTTTGAATTTCGGCCGAGGATTCAAGGGCGGGAGAGAGAGCTGCTGCTGTTTACGTTGAGTCAATTTTTATTGTATTTCGTTATTTATCGACAAAGCTTTTTCAGTTTCTTGGCGCTTCTTTCTTCTTTGTAAACATCAATACAGGCATTCTATTCTTTATTGCGTTTGATCATCAATTGCTTCGACTAAAATGACAATAGATCAACATAACAATGCAGTCGATCGCAATTTACAAGCACCTGAAATACTATATTTTACTCAAGACATTCTAACGATATTATTCAAGAATCCTCTCTTCTAAAAGACGATATAATTCTTCACCATATCTAATCTCCTCCGCGCTGCAATCTTCCCGAAATTTCCTGCTCACATCTCAAAAACTGCCTCCTTATCTAAAACAGGGGCGCGCAATAACCCGGGCACTGCTCGCCCCGCACACAGACAAAGCTCGGGAGTGTCGGAGGGGGAGGGGTGTAGACGTTAGGTCCGCATAGCGGCACCGCATGCGCGTCTTATTCTCGCTTCGGCTCTTCGCTCGAGATTTTCCAGGCGCGGTCTCTCTCTCTCTCTCTCTCTCTCTCTCTTGTGCTACTTGCACCTGCGCGGGTCTTGGAATTGCAAATGCCCGCGAGCGCAAGACGTCCGCCGTCGCCGCCGCAGCTTTTCGCTCGGCCGACGATCTATGGAAATTCCGGCGAACGTTGAATTATATATAGCTCCCGGCCGACGCGCGCGCCTCTGCGAGAGTAAGTGATTGCGCCGAGACTCTGTTCGAACCTCTGTACGGCGTTGTACCGCGCCGCGATTTTGCAGCCCGGCTCTCGAGAGCGACGATTTTTCTGTTTACATTTAGGGTCCCGGTGGCCCGTCGCCTGACACACTGAATGCGGATTAGACGGGGAACTCGTTGAATTTTTGAATTTTTTGGGGAGCACGCTTTTGAATGAGCTTTCGACGTGAAAGGGGTCCTTTTAGTTACTTTTTAGGTCAAGCAGAGAGTGCTCTTTTCACTAGGCGTCTGATTAAATGTTTGATGAATTACAGGAAACGCGATTTCTCGTAATCTAATCTTTTAGCTGGATTGCTTGTTTCCCTTGCCATCGCGCTCGATTTTCACATTTTTCAATCTCCCGGTACCTACAAAATACCCAGGAACTGAAAGATTGATTTACATACTTTCTCACGCTACAGCCTTAAGTAGATCAAGGCATCGTGCGATCAGCCAACGCAGACGTGTGGCTTCAAGGTTCGCCCGAAATTTACTCGGGAACCTTGCAAAGTTTTCCATAAAGCGATTTACGAGCTCGGCGGCAATTTGTTAGTCAAAATTCCGTGTCGACTCGGTTTTTCATCATTCACTTTTATACTTTCACTGCTCAGACATACCTGCTTTTATTTTGATACAAGATATTCCAAATTGTCAAGACTTCTTGACACTTTAAATCAAAGATAAAAAGTTTTCTTTCGCCTCGAATTTTCTCCCAAAAAGTGACCCGGAAAAATGTCATTATTCCGTCGCCGCAGCGCAGTTTGCCCAGTTACACGTCGGACAAAGGCCAATTGCATTCTGGGCCGGCAAAGTCAGGGCGCTATAATCCGCCGGCTGACGCTCCTCTGTAATCAGGCAATATTCGTTAAGAATCGTTAGCCTCCGGGCGCCGCCGCCCGACGAACGCCAAACGTGCCTCGAATTCCTCCGTCCTTCGCTCTCGTTCGTCGTCGGCGGACGCGGAGCAAAGGAAAATTTACGGGGGGCAGCGGTTTTCGTCTCCCGCGTTATACAACGGGGGTTATTCAATATTTCGGAGAAGTCGCGGCGGGAGGGAAAGAGCGCCGCGGTGGGTAATTGCCTTTTTTTTACTGAAAAATTCGCGATTTTCCATCCGCTGTTTGCTTCGCGGAATGCGTTGTTTTGCTCGGCGAGTCGCGAGGTTTTAGTCAATTGGATAACGTGATTTGCAGCTCCGACGCCGTTTTGCGAGTAAATATTAGAGGCATCGGTTGCCGGGGATTTGAATTTATTGATAGCGGCTATTGGACTCTGCAATGGATTAAATGTAAATAGAACTCGGTAACTATCGCAACGAAAACATCAATAGTTATTAGCCGCCGGTATAAAAGCAATCGGGCGCGTCGTTTGTTAGCGAAAAATGCTCGGTTCACTAAAAAGTAAATCGGTAAAAAGCCGCGGAAAAAAAAATAATTTTTCGAGCGCCTCCAGCGGGAGAGGAGATTATATGCACGCAGCGGCGGTTATTTTTGGCTCAATTGATTCGACTGCTTTATGAATTTGATTTAAACAATTGCTTCCTCTCAGGAGTAATTCTCGTTCAGCACGCTCCGCATATAAAAGAGAGTTTACGGTACTATTACAAGAGGTTTATGGTCCGCCTCGAGCTATTCTACATTTAGCGTTCTTAATCTTCTGAGCATTAACCGTTGCACCGACGTGCAGGCAAGGAATCGCGGAACTTAATTAGGAGAGCTTTTTAACTTCGCAAATAGATCAGGCCTGACTTAATTTATTGCAGATTCTTGCTTTTAAACAATGTTACCTCCGGGTTTAAGCAGCTTTCCTTTGCGCTTCGCGAGGAATTATTCATTTGTCTTTTAAGAAGTATAGAAAGTTTTCAGAGCAACAGTATTAAACTGCGTTTATAAATTTAATAAATTTTACTTTTTAAACTCGCCTCTTCATTATACTTTCATTTTCCGTCCCGAAACTTTCTCCGCATCGAAACTTTATAGCTTTTCTATCTATAAATGTATTATGCACTAAAGAAACATTTACAGCTCGAGATTTCTTCGCATTTCTTTATACGAATAATGTGAAACTAAATTTTTCTTCGAGTCGCTAAAACTTAAAAATTTCGGTTCCTCAAAATGCAATGCAAACTGTTCCTCCCTAAAAGCGGAGGATGCGTCTTAAAAGGAAAAATTCTCGGGTTCTCCTAGGAAATCAATACATCTCTCGCTCACCTTGGCCAGGCGAAAAAGCAAATCCCCTGTCGATGAAAACGCAAAGCCGAACATCAAACAAAGCTCTCGGCCTCGAAAGCCTTCTAGACCTAAAACATCGGCTCGCTCTCACAGCCCCGGACGTCGCTCCTCTCGATATTCAAGAACGTCGGCGTTCCCGGGCTATTGGAAAAAGTATACGGGGAAAGGCGCGGGGGATGGCCTGCGAAAGCAGTCCCGAGCATTCGCCGGACGACGGGTTATACTTTCGCAGCGGATCCCCGAGGCTCGTGAACCGAAGGCCGCGCGCGAACTTCCGCAGTTTCGCGAGCTCAGTTTTCCTTTATTCGCTGTGCCCCTATTACCGTCGTCCCCTATTTCGACGACCCTCTCCACCTGTTTGCCTCGATGTCTACTTTATTTTCCGCTGCCTTTCTCGCGAGAGATGAGGGGTTTTGTTTAAGCATGCAAGTTTTGAGGGTTAATTATAGGACTGCTTCTTGCTTTTAAAAAAAATATGATAATAACGTTGGCGGACAAATGTATGTTTGAGTTATTTTAAATTAGTTCTATATTCTGCAATCGTTAATTAAACGAGTATCAGATTAGCCTAATTCTTCATATATTCCACTGAGAATGCAAATGAAATAATTTTCATATATATAAACGACTGCAGACATATGATTATTTTGACATATTTTGCATATGAAAATTTCCACACGCGTTTACTGCTCATCTCTGTCGAAGATATTTAAGTAATTTTCGCTCTGTATACAATGTATTAAATAATGTATATATCATTTATAAAGCCAACACACAACATAATTATAAAATTCAATGGTATCTGAAAAATATTACTATTTGAAAGCCAGCTTACATTAAGAACTTAAAACTTTCATCAGCAATATTTACCTGTATTCATTGTTTATGTCTGCCCAATAAATTTCAGCAATTTTCGCTCTGTATATTAAATAATTTAAACCCGACATAAAACACAAACAGTTAAATATTTAATAAAGCCAATATACATTGAGCAATTAAAATTTTCATCACTCGAATCATAATTTTCCAACTTTATTTATTAATTCCTCTGTTTATTTGTTTCAGGTAAGCTTCAGACAGACCGGCATTAACCAACACAAACGCAGCAGCTGTAAGCTTCATCGTTATCAATTCCGCAAACACAACTCGCTTTTTCCTCGCCTTAAACAACAAACTAGATAATTCCCAGAAAACGACAGATAATTATCCCTCCGCACTGTTCGAACCATCGAACTCTATATAAACAGCCAGCAGTCCCAGCCGATACCACATATACACACACACACGCACACACACACAGACAGGAGGCCTCCTGGGCGGCTCGGCGGCCGGAAGTTTGTCGCGTTACGATTTCCCAAGCGGGACGTTCGTTATATACACTTGCAAATATAGACCGACGCACAGGCCTGAAATATGCGGGGCCGAGGCGGATCGATTTCACGCGTGCAGCGCGCCGGCACACCGGACTCTCCCGGTGTCGATTTTTCCCGATTTTCGCCCCGACAGTCCGCTGTTTCGCGCTCTCTCGCGCTAGTCCGCTTTTTGTTTTCTCTCTCGCCCGAGAGGAAAGAGGAGTAGCCCCAGAGTTTGAACAGTGTCGAGTTTTTTTTTTTTTTTTTTTTTTGCAACGCGCGGTGTAAATAGTTTTCAGAGGGGTTTAGTTCGTTCGACCGCTCGTCGCGCGGTGGACGATTTTTTTTTGCGGATGGTTAAATGATGAGCCGGAGTCGAGTATTTTTAAAGGATGTTTATTTTACGGGCTGGCCGCGGTTTCGGAGGGACGCACGTTGAATTTGGAGAAATTTCATTTCGCCGCCGGGGTTATTTAATAAAGGAGTTAATCACTTGAACTTTATGCATATTTTGATTTACGGAGCTTTGACGCAACTGCGCCAAGTTTTGACGAAAAAAAAAAAAAATCTAACGACCCAATCAGAGAGAGTCTGAAACTGCGAGCTTAATCCCACTTTCGGGAAATGAAATTGCAAAAGCCGCGGGAACCAGTTGCGCTAACTTTTACATCTTGAAACTAAATCCAGTTTTGCGACGCGGGCACTAAACACAAACTCGAGCGAATTTCAAAATTTCAGTTAGACATGTACAATGATTAAATCCACTTTCCGTCGAACGAAAAGTACGAAGTGCCTTGCTTCAATCCGCATTAGCGAATGAGCGATTTCTCGGGGGTGGGTGGGAGCAACTTCTCGGGGAGGCGCGGCGAGATAGCGTATAAAGTTCGTCGCATCCCGGCTGCAAGCTTGAAAGGCGGTGCGCTTCTTAACGCAGATTTAGATAAGGCGAGGCAGCGCTACACTCTCCTCTCTCGGCAGCTCCTTTCAACTCTTACGGAGACTTAGGCTAATTAATTTATGAACCCCGTCGTCCTTATCTGTTGCTCTCCGGCTGGGTTTTACAAGGTGTGCCGCCGCGGCTTCGGCTCGGCCGTTGACCCACTGAACCACAAATCTTCCTCTATCCCCTGCCGTATCTCTCTCTCTCTCTCTCTCTCTCTCTCTCTCTCTCTTCTACGTATGCACATATTCAGCGAACACGTGAGCTCGCGAGTATGCACGCTGCCTTCCGCATTCCTAATGAGTTCTCAATATTTATCCGCCGGTAAGGTATTTGCGGTTATCGTAAGCCCTCTTTTAGCGGGCCCAATTGTTGGTGCAGAATTTCGCGTCTGCACTCTAATTCGTGAAAGAGTACGGTTGAGTTTAGCTTCTAAATTTAAACGAAATTCTAGTAGGTTTTATATTAGACCGCAATAAAACGGACCTTAATTTTTCAACCGATTAAATTCCACTTTTCGACAAATAAGTATTTTCCAATCGAAAAACGAGCTTTTCAATCCAGGCTTCCAAGCTCAATATTTACAATCCCAGGGATCCTTCGGTCGTCCCTTCTTTCTACCGTCCCCATCGCTTGCGATACCCCCGAGGAGGGCGAGATCCCGTGCAGCGGCTCCATTCGCACTCGGTGGCTCCATCCCATTTTCCCTCTATCTGGATTCCTTATCTGTGTCAGGGCTCGCGCGGTTTCCCGCCTCTCCTCGCCTCCCAGACAGGCAGACGCGAGGCCGCCCTCGAGATAACGAGCCTGGCATCCCGGCCGGTGTGCAGCGCGGCGGCTTTGTCGCCGTCTGACCGACTCCTGCTCGGTCTACTTCGCGGAGCCGCGCGCTTTGAGGGCCCACGGAATCAAACATTTGCACGGCCTGGCTTGAAAGCGTCTGTATACGTGTATGAATGACGCGTCGCCGCACTGCGCGCGTATGCCGCGTAATTACCGCGTGTGCCAGTCGAGTTTTTGAACGGTGAAAATTCGTCGCGACGACGCTCTCGAGCTTCGCTGAATACTAAATGGGCTTTCGGGATTCCAAGATTAGCTGCGACGCCTCGGAGACTGGAATTAGTTTTAATTTGTTTAGGGTGTAGCTTTCGATTTGGATTACGAGACTTTTGAGGTTTACAATTTGCTGAGTGATTGGATTTATTTGGATTCGCTAAAAGTATAAAAATCATTAAATAGCAAAGGATAAGGTTTCTCCAAATTATTTATTGGCATATTGTTTCTTGAAACGCTTTAACCTTTATTGGAACTTTTTCAAAGCATCTCAAACATTTCATGATTAATAACGGACCGATAACCCATGAAAGGACCCCGAAAGGACGACTTGCATAATAACTCAGAGGCGTTAAACTCGTTGAACTGTAATTCCGCGACATAACGTATTAAAACAGCCTTTGAATAAAGAATCC
The DNA here is from genome assembly GCA_900474335.1 of Ormyrus nitidulus. Classification (NCBI taxonomy): domain Eukaryota; kingdom Metazoa; phylum Arthropoda; class Insecta; order Hymenoptera; family Ormyridae; genus Ormyrus; species Ormyrus nitidulus. The sequence continues at coordinate 17,324 of UCOL01002215.1, forward strand.
GGGTCAAAGAGGAGGGGAAAAGAAAAATAGCGCGGGGCGTACGTTTTGCGGAAATTTCCATTAAGAAACAAGAGAGAAAGAGAGAGAGAGAGAGAGAGAGAGAGAGAGAGAGATCAGCGGAAGCCAGCGGCGGCAGCGGAGCCTGTGAATATCTTATGAATGCATATGAGCTGCCACTCGCACGGATATTACACGGTGTCGCCGCGGCATTTCCATGGTGATAACCGGCGCGAGAGCGACCTCCTGAAAACTGTATGCCCGATCTCGCCGCTCTTTTCTCAGATCCTTGGCGAATTTTTCGAAGGACTCTCCTCGAATATTTATAAGCCTCGCGCCTCTCTCTCTGCCCAAGCCCGACGGGATTCGAATATTTATGATTCTTAATGCAGGCCTCGGTACGTTTCCTTTTTTTTTTTTTTATTTTTCATTCGTTTCCGGAGATTCGCTGATTGGGATTCTGCTCGAGACGAATTGCCGGATCAAGGATGTACTTGATCAAAGTAAACTAATTTCTTGTTTAGCTATAAAGTATATCTCCAATTTAAATAGTAGTGCCATGAACTTTTAGAAAGGAAAAGCACGGATACTTGTTCAAAGTAAACTAATTTAGCCATTATGTAGCTAAATATACCATGTGTAATCTAGTCCAAATTGCATAGGTACTTTTCCTGATGAGAAAATGTTACTTTTCATTTGTCGCATTAGCTTTCCAATCTGAATTAGTATACTAATAAATTCAGGAGGTGTTTATTGTTTTTTGCCGGCACTCTGGAAATTGCTTTCAGTTTTGAAAAACTGCCGTCGAGCGTCTCGTTCGCATAAAACGGACAAAGGGGAAACATTTCAGCGGCCTCGACAATAAAGACAATAAGAGAATTTATAAAAGAAAAGTAAATTTGATTCACGTGAATGCTTCTTTCCAGTGTCGGATGCAGCGACTGGAATTGAGCTGGAAATAAGACAAATGTATTATTCATGCGTGGATAGAGAAAGTGAAAAAAAAAAAAAAAAAAGCCAGACATTTCGCTCGTTGCGATTCTGGGAAAAATCTGCCCTTTAATATTAACGTCCTGCGAGCTTGTCGCGTGCAGCTCGTCATTTTTAATACTTACTGCGCAAGCTGTATTTGATATTTGATATTTATTCCAGAGTAATTATACATTACATTATACATTACATTACACGTAATTACTTAAGTATAATACATGTAACCCGACAGAGGAAAATAGATTTCCTGTTCGCCAGTCTGGTGAGGCAAGTCAAGATCACGTTATAATCTTTGACTACACGGCTTAAAAACTAAATTTACAAACTAAAACATAAAAATTTTATATCACTATGACGGTATATTTCAAATTTACAATTGCATTTAACTTCTGCGTTACGCAATACAACAAGATCAAATGTGCTTTTATTATTACATTTATTTTGCTAAATACAGATGTTATCTCTGATCCACTCTTTTAGTTTAGTTATAGCTGTTCTTTTACTTATATTTTAATTATTTTTATTTTTTTTCAAAACTAATTGATATCATTCTATGTCAAATTTCAGCATATTTGGGAAGTAAATGGATTAATTAGTTTTATTTCGTATTTTTAGTACATAAAATGTTCAATACCGGAATTTAATAACTCTTTTTCCTGAAGAATCTTAAGAAGTCGATTTAAGCATTGAAGTAAATTTTAATGCACTTGTAAATAGTGCTATTAAACTTAACATTAAACTGAAGTTTAAAAAATTTTTAAAAAGCTAGACTTCCAACTGATTAAATTCAATTATAATAAATAAAATTTCGTTTAATGACCTGCGGAAATACTCTACTTTCTATAAACGTTATAAATCAGCTTTCCAAGCACATTTCAGTTTTTTACTTTATTATCGCTTACTTTGTAATATCAAACAGGATAAGGCAGATTATATTTTCAACTGACATTGAAAAGTAACGCATCCTGCTTTTTTAAAAGATTATTTTTGCAATAAAAAGTATATGCTTAAACACGAAAATAATTTTACAATCAAAAGCATCATATCAAAAAAGTCAATCTAGTCATTTTTAAAGTTGTGTAAAGAGCGGGTAATCATTAATTTTTAAGTGCAAAAATGAAACAATGCTATTTTATTTCATGCTTCGAAATCCTAAATTAAGCAATTTGAGAAGGAAATTTCTTTCGATTATTTGTCTTTTTAAAGCGGTTCATTCGAGATTTAGGTAAATTTTACGGTGATAAACCAGATAATTGCGTAGCGAAAGATTGCTTCAGTGGACAATCGACACTTTTCTAGAAATTAACCTAAATATAAAAAAAAACTAAAATCGTTCTAGAATTTACTACATGCACATCCGACAATAACAAGTTCGTTGACTCTCAAGGTATTATTTAACATTAAGTATTCCCAGATTGACGCAGGTTTAACGCATTTCCTTAATAAAAGTTGAAGAATTTAGTTTTCTTGGTACTAAACTATCTTCAAGCAAAGATACATCCCTTTTTCTTCGTAAAGGTTCAATTCTATTTGCTCAATGTAACTTGGAAGATTACTACTCTACAGAGCGATAAAGTTCGATCACAATTTACGATTATGTGAAAAGTCGTACAAAACCCGTCCATGAAACTAGTTTAATTAGATCGAAGCCCCTTAGCTTTTATGATAATAAAATTTTTAATAGTACAGCACCCGTTGGTCAACGAAATTGCACAATTGAATCTCCCAGAGAATCGACTTCATTCCTCGTACACCGCAATCGGCAATCGCAACTCCTCCGAATTTAATTTTTGTCCATCGAGACTCTCCGCCAGGCCGCGATTACTTCATACTTCCACCCTGAAAAAAAAGAGGGAGGCATTCAAATATGTTTTGCTCGGCTCGCTAAGCGAAAATCGCGCACATTCTGGTTTCCTTTTTCGCTGGGATCTGTTTTTCTCCTCGAAACCGCGGCTTTCTCCGGCGCGGCCGGTTCGCCGACTGTCGTAAGTGAATCCAAAGCCGTCGGCGATTGGATAATGCCGGCGCGCGCTTCTTATCCGCACGGGATGCGGCCGGGTGCTCGGAGGGAAGCCGCCGCGCGGAGAATGGAAAGTCGAATGTCATCGCGACGGATTTTGCGACTCTGGGCGTCAAGCTTCAAGCTCCGTCGCCCGACGAAACGGCCGCTGCAAGACCGCATCCTGATTTATCTTGTAATCGCTATTAATTATAAACCGAACGCCGACTTAACAACTTTTTCGGTTATCTGTGTATTTGTGAAAATTTAACGGGCTGCAGAAAGTTTTTTGCGGGCGAGGAGCAGTTAAGTGCTTCGATTACAATGAACAGATGTAACATTACCATCGAGAATTTTCAGTTTTAGACATAATTTTTATTGGCATTGTCAAAGTAGAATACAGAAGATCGATGCGCACAATAATAAGAAATTTTAAAATCTACTAATAAACTATCACATGAAATACGATTATATAGTTTGAATACTAAAAAATCAGAATAAATGTGTTTATTCCTGGTCTAATATAATTAAAGGCTGAGTGACTATATTTTTTTTGTCACATCCTAAAATTTAATAAGAAGTTTACCCCGCTCGTTTTTAGCCTACTACTCTGGTAGCAATAGCTATATAGGGATGAATGTGTGGTTTATTCCTTCGCAGGAGCTAAGAGGAAACTATATAAGTGGCAAAATTAAACGCGGGAAATCCTTTTCTGTTTAAAAATTCCCTTTCTCTTGAACTTCCTTTTTTGTTTTTATCGTGCTGTTACTGCGTTTTCTACCCAGCCTGCAGCAATATAGCTGTAGCTATATAGCTATAGCTATATAGCTATAGCTATATTGCTCTATTTATTTTTTTCTCATATTTATTGTTCCTTCCTTTTTATACTTTCCCAATCTCAGATATGCTCAGACGCTATGCAGACTTACACACGGTACAGATGATTAGGTCTCCCGTATTTTGCTTGAATTCACCTATGGCCCGATTTACCCTAATTAGGCGTTGAGGCCTCCCATATTTTACAATAAACCTTCCTAAATTCCCAATTTAACCAACTCAAGCTAAGATATTTTTCTTTATAATATTTGCACCGGACAAATATGTCGTTACAAAAATTTATATGTCCTGTTTTTCAAGATTCTCTAACGGTTTCTGCCTTCTTTATTTCAAACGCACTTAAGATTTTCTAAATTTTGTAAAAAGCTAGTAACATTTTTCTTATTTTAGACGGTTCGATTAAATCTAGTGTTATCTGCATTGAAAAGGTTGCGAGAACTTCGTTCTGAGTTATAAAATAACGGAAAGTAGTTTTTACTTTCTTTTTATTGCAGAAATAAAATCATGTAAAAAGGAATGTCTTTTATTATTACGATTAAGTTCATTTGCGCCTGCATAAAAGGAAAAGTTTTAGGTGCAAGAGAAATTTTTATGGCTTCTTGTTATTGGAGACCAAAAGTGGTTTTCAAAGCTAAATGCTAACGGATCTAAGAATTTTATTGTAATTGCATAAATACGATTAAATTATTTAATTTATAATAAATTCCGTACTTTCTATTAATTGCTACCATTAATACAAAAAATCGCATAAGTTTTTGTTTTCGGCTTTATATATAAAACAATATTAGATCAATATTTGTATGCAAATTCCAATTGCTAATTAAATTAAGAATAATTATCAATGCTCGTTTTAAAAAGAAATACATAATTGTTTTATTTTTATATACAAGTTCATAAAAAAAACGACATAAATTTTTATTACGTATTTTTTATGGCCTTAGGAGCGATCAAATAATATGTAATTTCAATTTTGTACTACATTTCTCCATAAACTACAAACTTTTAGTGCCTCAAAAAATTTAGAAAATTCGTAGAAAATTGCTAAATTTAATTTAGCTTTTATACAATTTAGACAAAAGTATAAAGAGCTTCATAAATAAAAATAATTCTATTAGCCGTACAAATTATAAAAAGTATTAACAAATATTCGAAAATAATAAAAAAATAAATTTTCTCCAAGCAAATACATCTTATTGACAAATTATAAATAAAAAGCCAGTCGTTAAGCAATTATTATACAAAATACAACTGTTAAAATTTGGCAAATAACTTTCTAGCAATTACATTAATTCAATATTTGCGCGGAAAATAGAGCACAGTTAATAATTCTCATTTGCATAAGCAACGAGCTGTACCGGACAAAAAGTGCCAGCAGTTTGGACACAAAGCAGCGCAAAGAAAGTCGCCAATATCGTACTTATGTTCATGAGAAAATGCTCAACATGCACAGCTCTCGGGCTGTTGCCGCCCAGTTTTCTGGGTCGCCGCGGTTTCGCTCGTTTTTTCACACATTTGCCAATATAATTCATTCACCGCGCAAGCCGGTAATTGCAATTTACGATCGACGCAGGGATAATTAAAGAACGCAGAATTTTCGAGTCTCCGCGGGAGACTGGGAAACTGCGGGAGACCGGCGAGAGAGGAGGTAGTGGTGGGTGGCAGGACTCTCAAGTTTTTGCCTCCGCTAAGCCGTGCCGCTTCACTTCGCTCTAATCAACAGGTGGACCTGTACAATTGAAGAGAAACTCTCACAACGGTCCTTTCCGATATTATGCAAAATCTGCCCCACTCGACCGGCTATTGTTTAACGGCGTTTGGCAGCCACTGAACGCCGGTCAGTTCGCGGAGAGAACTCGGACCTGCCTGACATAATTGTAGCTGCGAGATTATTGATCTTGATTTATCGAACTGCGACGCTTGCCGCTTACGGCACCCAGCAATCGCGCAATTTACACTTCATTATCTGTGACTTTTGTACGACACGCAAGTGATTTAAATTAATTATTTTGAAACCTACTTTGGTAATTTTTTTTATTTCGCAATGACAGTTGCTACATTGCTGAAATTGTTCCTCGAATAAGATTTTTAATATTTCAAGTAATTCTACTTCCTATAAAATAATATTTTAAGACTGTTTTATGGCTCCTGTCGCAAGTGATTACTAAAAGTTTTAGTGATAGTAACTATTGTGCATCTTGAAGTAAACCTAAAATGTGTAAACTATAAAAGTGAATTATTTTGAGATGCAATGGTTTCGATGGATAGCGTCAAGAGTTCCGCAGTGATGAAGCTCTTGTTTCTGCTGTTTCTTGGACGAACCCTCGGAGTCGTTCGGAGTAATGCTGCTAGTGACGATGAATTGTTTGGTCAGAAAAGCTATACCTTTGTCAACAAAAACCATCTAAATGAAAGTGACGCCAAGATGATTCGACGGATTGAGAATGAAATGCTAGCACTCAACAGGTCAGATGATTCGCCTCGAGATAAGCGAGCTTTGGGTATTTTGCTCCAAGGATTCATGGAAGCTCTAGGTTATACGATAGCGCCATTCCAAATAGGAACGTTACCCAATCCAACCCCAGCAGCAATGCCAGTTCCTGCAGCTCCTCCACCAGCTGCAGCTCCAGCAGGAGGGCAATCTCAACAACAACAACAAGCACCACCTCCGATGCCGCCGCCTATGGCTAATGCTACTCCAGTAGCTCCATCTCCAAGACAAAGAGAGACCTTGAGGTTTACAGGAGTTCTCAATTTTGGTGATCATACTAATACCTCAAACTTGGTCGATCACCTTCGGCAATATGAGCAAATATTCCATGGACCTCCGACACCAGCAGCACCTCCAGCAGCACCTGTGCCGAACATAGATCCCAGGTCTAACGGTCCGCTCCCAGAACCTCTATTTGTAAAAATTCCCTTGCCAATAGCTCCAAATCTACCACCACCTCAGCCACCATCTCCTATGCCCATTAAGACTATTTACCACGATCATTATACTCGCAAAGAACAGGAAGAAGAATACAAGGGAGACAGGGATGACGAAGGTCATCGTGGAGATTATGAAGAGGAAAACGATAAATCACATCACAGAGAAGATTACGGAAATGAACATGAACAGTACGAGGGAAAACACGATAAGTATGATGACAAGCATGAAGAAGAATATGATTCTGCGGAAGAAAAGCAAGAAAAAGACGATAAAAATGAAGATAAGGATGAAGATAAGGATGAAGATAAGAATGAAGAATACCAAGAACCAGAAAATAAACTAGGTAAGCATGATGAACCTGAAGATAGAGTTTACGAATCTAAGGAATCAGAAGGCAGTTTTGAAAATTCTAATGAGCCAAAAAATACGGAGAAAGAATACAAGAAAAACGAAAATGTTGTAAAATATACCATAGAAAACAAAGAATTACACGATCCCAGTGAAGTCTCTGAAGAAGTGCCAATCGTTGGAAGTAAATATAACCATGAGATGTACGTTGGTGAACCCGATTGGAAAAAAGAACACGAGGATCATCTTTATCAATTAGCTGTTGAACAAGAAGCCAACGCAGAAGCACTAGCAGAAAAAAATGTGGAAAGAGAGAATGATAGAAGTCGAGAACATGAATTGGATGAAGAAGATGTTCAGTTCCATAATAGTAGAGAAAAGGAAATTAGCGACAGAAATGAAGAGCATGCAGCAAGGATTGAAGCCAATTCAAAAGAAAAGCCTTACTATGAAGAAGGAGTCGCAGGTCGCGAAGATGACTACGAACAAGAGACTAAAATTTCTGAGAAACCGGCAAGTGATTCTCAACATAAAGATTCATCCACTCAAGTTCCTACGGAAGCAGAGAAAGTTACAACGGTACCTGTAAGTAGAAGACGTGAAGATTATTCTGATGAAAGTACCGGAAAGCCTTCAAAATATATAAAAAATTATGAGGACTATGACGAAGAAAAGGAAAAACGTCGAAATTACTATGCAACCCTACCTATTAGTTACGATAGAGAACAGTTACGAAAGGATCATACACTGCGCGACAGCTACGGAGAAAGCCTTGAGAAACCTGGAGGCAAAGTGGACGAACGTGTCGCTGGGTATTTTACTATGTTCAAGAATCCGCAAACAGGTGTTTACGATCCTGCCATCATTCAAAAATTCGAAAATTCTCGTGACAACTCTGATCTGGAAAAGGGATTCAAGAAAATTCTAAAGGAATATGGTGCACCAGAAAGTAAGTATGAAGAGTACGAGATTAATGACGAAGATAATGATAAAGTTGAGCATCGCTCAGAAAACAAACCTCGTAAACCTTCTTCGGAAGATTATGAACAAGAAAAAAGCGAAGATGAATCAAGAAAAAGCACAAGAAAGTTCTATCCAGAGACTTTACACACGACAGAGTGCGATTGTAATAATATAAGGAATGTGGATGCCGAATCGAAAGAATCAAAGAATCCAAGAAAGTTGGTAACAACTGAACTACCGTCTATCAAGACTGTAGATTCTCCCACAAGTTACGGACCGTACTATTCTACAGTAAAGTATCTTTACGAACCACGAGAGTACGATCAAGGAATCATTGAAAGATTGACGTCATATGATCCACCAACGACAAGTAGGTTTGAGAAGAAACCCGATTTGATATATAATCCCAGTCACACAAGTGTGGAAAGACAACAAGCTATTCGGCCCACAGAAGTTGGCATACCAGAAAAATTAGCTACGAAGAGCCTTTTACACGAAGCTGAAGCCAAGGAAATTAGAGCTTGGCCTGCACCGTTTGATTATGTTTTTGATAATTCAGAACGGAGTAATGTTGTCGTCAGGGGAGCAACTCAGACGACATTACATAATTCTCATACTCAAGTACCAACTCATCAAACGCCTTTTGAAACTACTAAGCCCTGTACAAATGAACCAAGTCAGTTCACAGATAAAGTTCAAGCGCTATTAAAGGATCATGAAAATGATAACGTCACTAATCGTCCACGTCGACCAAAAAGTAGAGGAAGGAAAACCAAACAAAATAGCCATCAATCAAATAGAATAAGGTGAGTTGCGTTTCGACGATTAAAATAAAAAAAATGTCATTATTATACAAAATTGCAATTCTTAACTATTTGTTTAGTAATCCCCCAACGTTGCACACCACTCAGGCAACCTTCGTTGAGCAACGCAAGAGGCTATCCAGTATCGAAAGACCAGTGAGTTACCGCGAAAGAAGTCGTACACCTACGTTTGCACCACTCATCTCGGAAACTCTTACTCCACACCCCGAGCGAGCGCGTATTGCCAAAGGACCATCGGAAAATATAAGAAAATCGAGGCGCAGGGATCAAAGTGCAAGGCAATCAACCAAAACTCAAGCGACATCGAGAACAAAGCCGACGGTCAAGAGAAAATACAGCGATTTCTCGCCTTTAACGGATAAGCTTTCAAATGTAGAATCATCTAATTACGTCGAACGGAATGGTATGTTGATCATACCGGAACCTACACCGTATTTCTACAATGAAAGGGTTGACGAATTTACGGACGTACCGCAGAGTGATACGGGAAAAGTCAAGATTAAAGAGTACAGGAACCGAATAGCGTCCGTGAAAGTATCTGAATTAAAAGGGCTTCATCCCACGCCCATGAAGATTATTGTATGATGATATCAAATGCTCTTGTATTGGTATGGTTTGCTCATTTTAATTCAATAAATAAAAAATGCAATATAGTATTTAATGTATTGTTTCTGTTTTAGAGAAATATAAGCGACCCAGAGCAAGACTAATAATAATTGTATGGAACTGAATAATTGTTAAGAGACTTAAAAAATCTTGTAATTCGTTTGCTAGTCGAATGACCTTTTTCCAATTTATCGAGAAGACTTTTTGTCGTGAATATGCAATGTATAAATAGTTAGAAAATTATATATTATTGAAATTTAAATAAAAATTATTAATATATTATAAATAGTTTATTTTAAAAATTTTCTGTATCAAAAACTCAGAATCTATCTTATTAAAATAAACCACGATTTCATTAAGGAATTCTTTATAAATATAATAAGAATTAAAATTCATACAGTAAAGGCTATTAATGTCAACTTTTCATAGCAGAATGTATTGCCCTAAATAATACGCTGAATACTAATTCAAATACAAAATTGAAATAACTGTTTTTTCTCAACTTTTCTGAGCGCCACGGGAGGTTTAAAAATAATATAAATTTTATATAATTACTTGAAAGAATATAGGATGGGGGTTCGATTACGCGTAATTTTTTCATCCCCTGCGAAACTCACAAACCTGGATGGTAGCGTAGCGCCGCCTGCTTGATTACCTAAATACGAAACCAACTTTAGTATTGTAATCAGACAATCAGGTAATCTCTGCAGGTGCAACAGCTGCAGACACAGTAAGGTAAATGTCCCAATTTCTACTCATGTTCCAATTTCTACTCACTTCTATCTATTTATAAATAATATGTATAGATAAATATTTCGAAAAAAAGTTATTAAAATTAT
>UCOL01002216.1:0-27573 GCA_900474335.1 Ormyrus nitidulus
CCCCCGCCCGCCTGTGGGTTATTGTAAGCGCGCGCCTCATGCCGGCATGTGGCGCGGAGCGTGCCGTCTGCCTGCAGGCAGCGAGGGACACGCGCTGCTGCTGCTGGCCCCTGCAGCGGCGCGGATATATATGTATATACGTATCTCTCTTCGTTTTGGAGAACCGGCCCGCGCGCGGCGGCGGCTTTTCAGGTGCCCGCCGCCGGTTGCCGATCTTTTCGGCGAGGAGGAAAGGTGCGCGAGCGGTGTGATTTCGGGAGAGCCGCGGGGGCTTGTTAATTTCGACGCCGAGGACAGGAGGTGGAGGAGGAGGAGGGGAGCTGCAGGTTTATCGGCAGACGGAGATTTTTCGGGTAGATTGTCGGGGGACGGAGTGGATTTTTGTTGTAATTTTATATAAATTTATAATATTCGGCCGGCTGTTTGCTGCGTTTATTAGCGTCGCATCAATATTGCATTTATAATTTATACGGAAATGGAGGATCTATCAGTATTTCTGGGTTATTTGCAATGAATCCAAATACGTGTCTTTTTGATATTAATTTACTAATTCATATGGGAAGTTTATTTACTCTTATCAATATGATATATATTTGATTACGTTTAAATCAACTCGGCGTTCAGTAATATTATCGCTTAGCAAAATATTACCGCTTTTTATGCACTAAAGATTTCATAAATTTAATGCAATTGTATATAACATATCGGGGTTATTTACAACGAAGATAATTAATAATACAAATGTGATAAATTTTCATTAACATTTTTTTTATTCGACAGCAAAATTATAAATATTCATAATCAATGCAATCAACGTTCAATTTATTATTCGTTAAAATTTATTTTAATTAAACAGGAATTTTTACATTTTTTTACAACGTGAATGTATCAATTTATTCGACAGAGACCTCATAACGTATTCAATCCTGCATTTTGAACCTTACATCTTTTATGCAACATTGTATGCCAAAGGCTCCTATTCATCAAAATTATCCGGATGCAAAAGTTTTGCGGAATTTACGTAGAAAGCAGCGTATTAGTGCGTATTAATGATGCGCATGAAACGAATTATCATACTTTTAGTAAACTATATAATTCGTTTAATGTTTGATCGAACGGAAGAATAACATAATTTTGCTTGATTATATTTAAAGAGCAATCAATCTTCGAACTAAATAAACCCCGGCGAATATTTAGGAAACTCTATAATTTATCATAACATTTAATTAATTAACGATTTGCAAAGTCGAATTTCGAGCGAAGTCTCGATAATGCTTGAACTTCTTATTAACTGATGAAAGCTAGCAAAGGTACCTCCCAACAGAATAAACTTTTCAATTCCAATCCAAATCAATATACATTCCTAATTTATTGCTCAATTTTGGAGTGTCACGTCTATCTGTTTGCCGCGGGGCTCTGCGCTAAATATTGATTCTCCCATTTCTAAATTTCCGGCGTTATTATTATTACACGACGACTCGAATGGCTGTTAGACAATCGACTTGGCTAACATTTTCATTGCCATACATACTAATGTCGTCGATTTAACAAGAACGCAATCAATTTGCAATTAGAGTGTAATAGTTATTAATTTTGGATAATTTATCCAAGCGGAACTGATGTAAAGTGCTTCTGGCCCTTGATATACGATAACGTTTTGCGCCAACGTGACGATAGCAATCCATCGGCCGGTGGATATAGATTGCAGCCAACTGATCTACGCTGTGCGTTTATTAATATGTAGAGGCAATGAATTAACAGAGCTTTGAATCAAGAGTATCGAATCGAGAGTTCAATTTTCATATATCAATTTATGAACATTTTATGTTAAAATATCTTGCAGTCATAAAACCTAAACTAATAACGACGAAAGCTTACTAAAAATATAGTTGATTTATCCGCGAAATACCCAAAAATATACTTTTTAATTACATAATTCAGTCAGTGAGTATAATTAGTTCGCGAAGCTTTAGTGTTTGATTAGCTTGATTGCCTTATGTAACTATATACGTTCTCGTGCATTATTTAAACTCAATCTGAATCCGAGAACATCGAAAAATCCGCTGCTCCATTTAGCCGCAAGCTCGATCCTTCATTACGCGACAGCTTTACATAATTCGTCCAGCGGGCCCTCGGCTCCGAAAAAACAAGCGTCGAGGCGGCAGCATATCCAAAAATCGGCCACGTGGCAGGAATGCTCTCTCTCTCTCTCTCGGCTCCTCTGGCAATGACGAAGCGGCGGCGGCGGCGGCGGCGGCTCGTGGAGGAGCCTGCGCCGATTGAATCGTAAAGGCAGCATTACTGCCACCCTCGGAATCACGTTCGCGAGCAGCTGCCGCTGCAGCCGGAGGAGGAGGAGGAGGAGGGAGAAGGAGCCACGCGACGAGCGCGAGCCGCTGGCTGACGAGTTTTCGGAGTCGTTTTTTTGCGGGCGGCGAGAGAGCCTCTGCCTTCGGTGGCCCTCCGAATTATATTCGCCGGGATGGCTCCGGGGCTTTCGCGCGGCGAGGAGGCGGGATTATTTTTGGGTTTGACGAGAGTCCCTTTCAGGGAGGATCAGCGAGATCTGGAAAATTGGATCGGCTTTCGGGCGGTATATTTGTACAAATATAAAAGCGAGCTGAAAAAGGGTATAATGTCGGTGCGGTGGTATTTCGAGGGAGACAGTTTTGCATGGAATATTTTTTTCTGGAGTAACAGGAGATCTTACATAAATATAATTTTGATCTGCCCAATACGAATCTGACTGTATAGTTTTGCTTCACCTGGTCAGGATTTTTAAATATTTTAATAAGCTTTAAGAATTTTAAGAAAAGCTGAATTATTTCTAGATCAAAAAACACTTTTTGACAATTTCACCCACGAAAGCTTAAATTGTGTTTGGAATTTAACCAATAGGATTTTTTTAAATATTCCCACGTAACAAAAGTACGAGTCTAAAGAGTACGCAAATTATTTCAGAATGAGAAGTGCGATAAAATTTGTTTAACTTAATATTATCTCGGAAGAAAATGTTTAACTTAATATTATCTCAATGTTTAATTTAATATTATCTCAATGTTTAACTTAATATTATCTCGAAATTATCTCGGAAGAAAATAGTGAAATTGATGAAATTAAAAATGTAACTTAAAGGTAACGATCGATAGGTACTATACGTCAGATGTCAAATTATTAAAAATTTTTTTTACATGAAAAATATCTTAAAATTCTTAAAACTCAAAATATCTAAAAATCCTGCACTAATGAAACAAAACTCGTGTTGAGCAGATCAAAATACATACCGATTTTGTTTTTCGTAGGCCTGTGTTATTATTGAAGATAGTACGTAAAATTTAAATAAATGGTTTTACATTTGAATAAACTAAAAATAATATATTTTATCGGACTCGATACATGATTTAAAAAACTAAAATAAACACGTCTTTTAATTAATTTCTTTCAGCTGAAAATTTAGCTCTCAATTAGACGTTAAATATTTAACAATGTATTTTAGTATTGAAATGTACAATGTACCGGAATAGAATATTTGCCGACTATGAATATTTAATTTTTCTACAAATATGCCAGAATGTTGAACATTGTGTATCCGACAAGAGTTTCACATTACAGCATCAATAAAAGATGAGTATAAATATCAAAGCCGCAGTTTGAATTCTGGTAGGTATCGAAAAGTACGTCTTTTATTTAAATACAGCTTTTTATCGGTTCATATTTTTGGAATACTTTCTCTAATAGTAATAAGCTATTCCAACAACCCAATTTTTTTTTACATTTTGGAAATATTAAAAAGGAAACGAACATTTGATAATCAAAAACCTTTTTATACGAATATTTTTATTTTAACAAAATAAGTATTATTTCATACAATCAGTAAAAATGTACTAAAAGTACAATTTAATCATTTATATAAATAAGAAAATTAATAATAGTAACAAAAAGTACAATGAAATTTTCAATTGTTTCAACACCTGTGCCGTTCTGTGTCGTAAAGTTCCGTAAAATGAATATACTTATTTTATTTTATAAAAAATAAACTGTTTTGCAAAATAAAATAAAAAGTATTAAAAAAGCAAAAGCATTTTTTAAATACTGAAACTTTTTATATAGCATTAATATATTCAACCCTTTTGAATTATATTACAAAATGGGAAAAGAAACTTTCTCAGAAAAACGGTAAAGTAAACCGTCTACGCGAGCAACATAATAACAAGCAAAAACTCCCTTTGTAACGTATGCCTGTTGCTCGAGCTCTACCCCTATTATATTCCGCACACATGACCACCACCGCATTGAAGGTGCAGAGAGCAGAAGCCCTCAAAACTGGCAACGTCGCCGTCGCGCTCCGAAACGGCGAAACCGGCATCACGAAAAGGTGCGCGTTGCCACGTTTTCGTCGTAGGCCGTTTTGTTTACTCATTGTCGAGGGAGCTATTTACTGATTCTGCTCGAAAGAAAACGGTTCCGGGAGGTCTATCCTAAGTTGTAGATGTTTTAGTAAAATTCAGGTAAGAAAAAATAATTTTATATTGTTTTAGAGTGTCATTCTACACTTGCAGAGTTTTTTAAATTTGTTTAACATTTAAATTTGTCGTTGCGGCGATGTTTACTTGTTTGAGTCACTGCAGTTGTTATTGAATAACTGTTATTTTAAACTTACAAAGCATAAAAGAAGCATTTTATCTTTGCAAAGAGGAAAAGAATTTTTTTTGTTTACTATTGTTATCTATGTAGATTTGACACTCGCTCAAGCATGCTGACCAATCGTTGAGTTCTGACAAATCTTCCTCTGTACAGGTCAACCACAAGTCTAAGGCCTCAGTTTGGAATAACTTGTACAAGTGTTAACTTAGCTTGTACAAACGTGATAGTTCTCCACCATGAGATTTGTTTTAATATTACTATTACTTGTAGCTGTTCTCAATCAGGGTTCAGCCTTGCGTAGTTTCTTTAGAGGTAGAAGTAAAAATGGAAATCTTGGTGAACCTGTAATTACAAGAGCCTACGTCCCTCCCGAAGAGCAATGGTTTACGCAGCACTTGGATCATTTCAACCCAGTTGAAGGTCGTGTTTGGAAACAGGTAATAAATGCTTATTTACTTTCTTAATTAATTATATATAATTATAAAGTTATATCATTCTTTTAGAGATATTTCATGAATAAAGATTATTATAAACAAGATGGACCTATTTTTCTGATGATTGGTGGTGAAGGACCAGCCAGTAGTAAGTGGATGGTTGAAGGTCAAATGATTGAATACGCTAAGCAGTTTAAAGCAATGTGTTTCCTACTAGAACATAGATTTTATGGAATGAGTCATCCAACTCAGTAAGTACTGCTATAAATAGCATTAAATTATTAATCCTGCAAAGTATAATACTAGAAAAATTTTTATTTTATTTATTCTATCTTGATCAATGAAATACTGTATCCATCTACTTTTAGGGATTTGAGTGTCAAGAACCTTGTATACTTAAGCTCTGAACAAGCACTTGCTGACGTAGCTTACTTTATTGAGGGAATGCATTTAGCTCACCAGATACCTCACAGTGCTAAGTGGATTGTGTTTGGTGGTTCCTATTCTGGTTCTTTGGCAGCTTGGGCTCGTGCCAAGTATCCTCATCTGGTTCATGGTGCTATGTCTGCTAGTGGTCCTGTACTTGCGCAAATCGATTTTCAACGTTAGTATTTGTAGAATAACATAAGTTTTCAATTCTATAAAATTTTTCAATTTGTTAAGTTCTGTTACAGAATACTTTGTTGTGGTTGAAAAATCTTTGCAAACGCACTCGCAAGCTTGTGTTGATGCAATTGCTGCGGCTGTAAGACAAATTCATATTATGTTGCGTCATCGCATCGGTCAACAAGGGTTACAAAAATTGTTTAAGTGAGTCTTTTGGTTTTGTTTTAACTATTTTGAATACTTATATACCTCTATTAATGCATTTTTAAACTTTATAGCTTTTGTGATCCGATTGACCCTGGAAAAACTACCAACAAGGATATCGCTAATTTATATGAAACTATTGCTGATACTTTCGCCGATGTCGTGCAATATAACAAAGATAACCGTAATGAAAGCACAATTACAATAGATACAGTGTGTAATGTGCTGGTTGACGAAAAACAGGGTATTCCTGTAAATAGACTTGCTGAAGTAAGCAATATGTTACTCAAACAAAATAAAGAAAAATGCTTAGATTACAAGTATAATAAAATGATTGAGGAATTGCGGAATATTACTTGGGCTGAGCAAAGCAAGGCTGGAGGTAACATTATCATTTTACTTAACATTATCAAATTTAGTATAATAATCTTAATATCAAATTTTTAATTATACTTATATTGTTCACCAGGTCGTCAGTGGGTTTACCAAACGTGCACAGAATTCGGCTTTTTCCAGACTTCAACTGCTCGTCCACAACTATTCAGTGAAACCTTCCCAGTTGAATTTTTCACACAACAATGTGCTGATATATTCGGGCCTAGGTAATTAAAAAAAAATTATTTAGTTAATAAAGAAATTACATCATTATTTTAAGTCGAATTCTTATTTTTTCATAGATTTTTGCACACACTGGAACCTGGAGTAGAGCGTACTAACACTTTATACGGCGCGTTGGATCTGGCGAATGTAGTAACAAATGTTGTATTTGTTCACGGAAGCATTGATCCCTGGCACGCTCTTGGAATTGTAAAGTCTTCCAACCCCAAAGCTCCTGCTATTTATATTAATGGTGCATATTATTTAAAAAAATTTATTATTTCTTTATATAAATACTTTTTTTTTATAAAATGTGTCTTTCAGGAACTGCTCACTGTGCAAACGTTTATCCGCCATCCGATAAAGACATGCCGCAGTTAGTTGAAGCACGCAAGCAGGTGGGACAATTAATCGGTCAGTGGCTAAAAGAAGAAAAAGTTAGCGATTGAGTATTATTACTTGCACAATAATAGAGGCTGAAAATAATCTAACAAATTATGTGATATTATTGTTACTTATTACTACATTGTAGTAATTATATTAAAGCTCTCTAAGTTGATTTTTTGAATTTCATAAAATTTTAAAAAATTTTAAATAAAAATGTATTTTTCAAATTTATCATCCCAAAAATTTTTACAATGTTTTAAACAAAAATTTACTTAAATAATTATGAATTCTTTTTTTGATTGCTTACATTTTTCTGGAACTGGAGTATTGATAATTGATATAAGTGATTAAATAAATATAAAATTGAGTCGAATTATTTAGTTACCTTTTTTTTTCCAAAAAGTGTATAGCCATAACGGAACTTTTATATCTATGAATTTTAAGATAAATTTCTCGTTATCTATTGAGCTTTGGCCCTACATTTTGACTCAAATATTTGAGAACTTTCTATGTGATAATAGTTTTGTTTTAATTTTTTACACTTATTAATAAATGTTGTGCTTTAAATTTTTTATTTTATTTATAGATTACACATCGTTAAAGTTAAACAAGTTATTATTATAGTAAACTATTATATAAGTCAGCTATTCAAAAAAAAGCGATTAGCTTTGCTATCTGAACACTATCACTGATAAAGATAAATTTCTAGTTACTGCATTTTATATATACATCAATAAACATTAACACGATATAAAAATAAATTATACGGGCAAAGTAAGAAAAATTAAAAATGTTTTATCAATAAAATATTTTTCATTTTTCTTACGAACTATCGTCACTGCAATAATACAGTAATCATACAACACAAAGCCTAATATTATTTTAAAATTTATTTAATTTACATTTGTTTCACATAATAAATAACTTTCTGTAGCTATGCAAATTCGAATTTTTTGTATAATTTAGTTCAACGACTTCTTGGAATCTAATTTTGTAACTAAAAGCGATTGTCATCGTTAATAGTCGAGTTTAATACACAATATTCGATAAGATATCTACATATTTAACTGCAGATACGTAATTGTAGCAATCAATTCATCCAAATTCATCCAGGAAAAATAACCTCTTACTAGATAGATTTTATTTTATTATATCATTTAATCAAATTTTTCATAAATAGAAATTTTTATTAAGACAATGAAACTGTAAATAAAATAAATAAAAAAAAATATTTTAAGTCAAAAGTAAATGCTTCAAATTTACATTAGTATGCTTTCAAATAACGATATCCTGTAAAGTATTAATTCATTAAATCTTTCTAAAAACTAAAATTTAAATGAGAATAATTGTTTACTACTTTCGCTTTACTATTACTAGAAAGCATCCCCAATTGTTCAAGTGAACTTAAAAATAAATTCGTATTGCGTAAAGTTCAACAATCATTTAATCATTTCGTGATTTGCACGCTTCAGATTAGATGCAATAGATAAAAAGATGATTAAATGCAGAGATTAATTATCATTATATTAGTTGCCGACTTTATTGATTTGACCGTAATACTATATTTATTGTTTAAATTGAAATAAATAAATATTTAAAAATGAAGTGCAATGTGAAACATCCAAATTAAGATGAAATGTCCAAGGTATAATTTATTTATTCATGTTAATTAAAGCAAATGGTATATAGTTTACTTGGATAATTGAATATCCTAGAAGTGAATAATCTTTAAATTAAAAAGTAATTTCAATTATTTTAATAGCATAATAAAATCGGGTTGCTATACACGAGCTCCAATTCGATTAAATTAAAATACATCAGATAGTGCATTTAGTCAGCATTCCTAATGTGCTAATATTCTGGCTCTTTTAAATTTTTTATTTTTCATTAAATATCAACTTAATGAAAAAGATTGTTCAAAAATAAAATTTAACAAATTTAGTAAATCTAGTTCGCTTTCAACTGTAATGAAAGTGCAATCGAAACACTATTGTGAATCTTCTTGTTGACGATTGATTGCCCAATACGTAATTGCCAAACTAATATACACCAATTAAAATATAGACGAAAGAAATAGAATAATTATAAATATAATATTTATAAAATACAAATTAATTGTAATACTTGAAAATTTTCTAAACAATTATCAAATGCTCACTCTTTACTTTAATCGAGTGTTTTGCGTCAGTCAATAATGCGGGCAAAGAATTCCACAGAAAAGCTTTTAATTTTACTCCTGATGTTGTTTATACGAGCGTTCGGTCTATAATCTAAGCAATGCAGTGCTCGTCCAGTACTTTATAAATCGGGTATTTTAATTGCGATAAGACAACATAGAACCATTCGAAATTGCCGATAACGAGCGAGATTCATCGACGATAAGGCGAGACAAGAATAGTGATCATATGATATAAGACTATGGAAGATAAAAACGTAGGACAGTGCCAATTTTCATATAGAATCTTCGGATACTGTACATCTATGCTGCCGTGAAAGTTCGACCTCAACTATGAAATTCATCCTGCTCTTGCTGGCGATTCTCGCTCTCGGCAGCGAGGGGTTGACTCAATTTAAATTCTTTAAGAACAGAGTTAGGAATCTACGGACTGATCTTCCGATTTCCGAGGAGAGCGAGGAGACTTATCAAGAAAAATGGTTCCAGCAACCATTGGACCACTTTTACCCGATGGAAACGAAGATATGGATACAGGTAAGTTTTTTAGTCCTCTTTTGATAAAATTATTTTTATATAGTAGTATTAATTGCAGCATAAATTCATTCAGTGAAATTGTTTTCGAAGACTTCTTGTCCTTTGATTTTTGGAACGATACTTCGTTTAACAAACTTTTTAAATTGTTTTTCTTTTATTTCGACACTTTACAGCGATATTTCGAGAAAAATCAGTACTACAAAGAAGGAGGCCCAATCTTTCTGATGGTAAGTGGAGAACAGGTCGCTTATCCGCAATGGTTAGACGAAGGCGCCAGTCTGGAAGTGTACCTTGCAAAGAAATTTGGAGCTAAAATTTACTTACTCGAACATCGCTATTACGGAATGAGTCGTCCAACGTCGTAAGTTATTAACTCAGTGATTTACTTTGAAAATTCTAACGATATATGTACTAAAAACTTTTCTGTCAACCAGTGATCTGCGCACGGAGAATCTCTTGTATCTTAACGCCGACCAAGCATTGGCCGACACGGCTTACTTCATCTCAGGAATGCAGGCGATCGACAGCATCCCCGAATCGAGCAAGTGGATACTGTTCGGCGCTTCTTACGCCGGAACCTTAGTCACCTGGATGCGTTCCAAATATCCTCATCTCGTTTACGGAGCCGTGGCCAACAGCCCTCCCTTGTTAGCTCAAGTTGACTTTAAAGGTTGGTGCACATATTTTCGACAGAATTCATTTGGTCGGCACATTATTTTTTTACGCTTATAAAGAGATCAAGTGGGGGGGTTTGCAACCCCCTTTAAATGATGTTCAAAAAATGACTATTCGGCTAATAATTTTGTCCGAAAATATAGTTTAAAATAAAAATATGAGGAGTTAAAATAAAAATATTATTATGTACAATAATTAAGAGATAATTAATCTGTTTGCAGATTTTTATCTCGTCTCCGAGATGCTTGTAAAAAAGCACTCGCAAAGTTGCGCAAAAACTATAGCATCGGCTTTCGAAAAATTGGACCAAATGATCAAAGATCCAACAACGTACAGAGATTTAGAGAAGCTTTTTCAGTATGTACACATGATTTATATAGATTTAAAATTATTACATAAAACCATCGATCGACCTTTTTATACCACTTCAAATTCTATTTATAAAACCATCAATTAATAGTTTCCGCAAAAACTGTGTTTTCATCCAGTGACGTAAAGTCTTAACATTACAGCACTTGCGGTGAGTATCTCGAGGCGGGCGACAAATCCAGGAATGACATAATCATGTTCTTCGACACAATTATCTCCGTCGTGTTCGAAGTGGTCTACAACAATCACAGAGACGATCTGACGATAGAGAAGGCCTGCGAGGTTTTGGAAAACGAAAAAAATGGCGAGCCTATCGCGAGATTAGCTCTAGTCAATGACCTGTTGCTTCGAGAGCAGGGTGAAGACTGCCTGAGCTTGTATAAGTACGAAGACATTATCGAGGAGCTCAAGCATTCCGCGTGGACCGACAGCGAATGGGGTGACTCATATAATATCCAGTTTTTCTTTTCCCAATATATCGATCGATGCATTGTCTGATCGTTGATTTATGGTTTAGAGAGGAGGTGGTATTACCAGACCTGCACGGAGTTTGGATGGTATCCGACCACTTCCGGAAGACCTTTCGGAATACCGAACGATACTGTACCTGTGAGGATGTACAAGCAACTGTGTACCGAAGCCTTCGGCTCCAGGTATATTAAGACACTGTAATTACATTCCTGTAAAATAAGGCGAATCGCTTTGAAAGCGTTGTTTTTCCATCCATTTGTTAAGTATGAAATTGATACACGATATTAAATACCAATTTTGCTTTGACCAGAAATGTGGATATGCCGGAACTGGGAGTATCGCGAACTAATCTTATGTACGGTGGATTGAAGATCATTAACGCGACAAACAAAGTTATTTCTGTCCACGGAAGCAACGATCCATGGCACGCTGCGGGCGTTATTCACTCGACTAACCCCGAGTCTCCTGTTTTCTACATCGAAGGTAAGTCAATTTAACTTTATTAATTATTATTATAGTAACTGTACTTTATGTGTTTTTTAACCATTACAGGTGATGGTCACTGCCCGTTGACTTCTCCACCCAAACCGAGTGATTCTCTGCAGAAAATCAAAGCAATCGAATCGATAGAGAAGATCATTGATGAGTGGATACACGAACAATGAGCTTTAATTTAAAAATTACAAATGATTTATTTACTATCAATATATGACTCTATACGATTAGAAATTATTACGCATGACCGTTATATGTAAATAGATACTTAAAAGAATTTGTATAGAGTCATCGAAGCCTATTTAAGACTGCGTGTTAATTAATATAATAAAATTCGCTAATATGTGGTCATGCTTTATCATAGAAAGTTTGCGTACGATCATATTATGAGACGATCTTATTGCATCGCAACAATTAAGAGTTTTAAGTCCCTTATTAATTTTATTTATTTTGAATATTAAACATACGTTACTTATTTGTATCGTTTTTTTAAACATTAAAATCTAATTACATGATCTCCACATTATAAAATCATAATTAACAAATGCATATTAAACTAATATTGTAACAATTGCCTTTTCTTTATATAACATTTGTATTCTAATAGTGAAGTTAATTTTCTGCAATGGCTGCAAATGTAATAATTACAGTAGATTATATAATAATTTTATATAAACTGATTATTCTCGAAAAACTATTTAGGAATAAATAGATAACTGTATAAAATGTTTATTATCATTACAAGACATAACATATATAACATAAATATAATAAATATTCAAATTGTTCATGAAACATTATGCCCACAAGAGTTTTACATTAATTCTATAAAAAGTCTCTTAAGGTCGTTCAAATACACCGCTCTTTGAAAGCGCACGCGCACTTTTAACGCTATGCAGGCGCAATTTTTAATTTTCTTTCGTAATTTTTCAATCGTTAATTTTTCATTATTGAATTGAAACAATAGAAAAATACAATTTTTATTAATCGATAACACCAAGTAATTCTTGTAAACGTTTTCGTAAAACAAATAATGTATGAAATTTGAATTTTTTTTTATTTTGAGTGGCGTTCTCTGCTGGTATAAATTCGAAATGTATTTACGCCACCGGGAAAGTTTAAATTCGCTGGTGGCAGCCTGGCGGCGTAACATTTCATCTGCATTTAATCATTTATTTAAGTGAGTAAATAACGAAATATTTTCATAATGGCATCTTTTCATAAGAATTAATCAGCTGTACGCTTATTTTGCCAGTAGATTTTTAACTAAAACTGTAAATCTTAATTTTCAAGTTGTATTAGTAATAATTTTTACTAAATTTACTTCTTTATTTTAAGAAATAACTTTTTTAACTTAATAAGTGCGTTGCATTTACTTTTAAATACCATCGACAAAGTTTGAATCTAGCGAAAACAAATCCTAGTGTTACAAAAAAATTAAACAGCTTGTACGATTGTGACATCGGAGATAATGTTGACAGTTTACGAAATGTTTCATAATCACTTCTAGTTTAACGTGCGTTAGCAAAGACTACTTGTTTTTAAGTGCACGAGCGACAGAATAAAATTTTTCCTTTATTATTCATATAATTTTCCGATAAACAGTAACATTAGAAAGGCCTTGTAAATTATAAGCAGACTCATTAAAGTCTCGCTTAAAGTTTCATTTCAATTTTGAATAGAACAAGAGAACCCAAGGAACCTCCTCAAATCGGCCTTCCCGCTGCAAAATAAGCCTCCTCCATAACGCAAAAAAAAAACTGCCACCTCACGCACGACACGCACTCCGGTAACCATCAGTAATTTAACTCACAGTCCGCGCGGCACTCGGGGTCGAAAAAATCCGCGGCTCTTTTCAAAGTCACGATAAAGCGACGACGGCGGCGGCGGCGGCGGCGGCGGCGAGCAGCGTGGCGACGATTGCGGTGGGTGTCGGGACACGTGCGGAGCGCGCCGCGGAATATATCGACGACATTAAAAAGGGCAGCGCGTTCGATTTGAAACTTCAGTCGGCCGCCGACCGTCTCTCGCGGTACTTTGTTTATACAGTTCGGCGGAGCACGTTGGGCCGACCCACTGGCCGCTGCGCTGCCTAAGTTAGTGAGTCTTCGTCGCTGATCGCTGGAAGCGGCCGCACAAGTTTTGGGGATTATGGCTTGCCCTCTGGGAAACGGATCGTACGTACGCTTTTCTTGATTTTAAGTCGCCTCGCGTTGATAGCGTGGCTTGGTTTGGCCACGCTTTAGTGTTTGGGAAATTTGTGTATAGATATAATGGGCTATGCTCGATTGTGCACAAGTATAATGTGTAGAATTATTAACTGCAAAAACCAATCCATACTTCGTTGACAGGTGCAGTTTTTTAGAGGGTTGTCGAAGGCAAGAAATTAATTTTTTATAAAAGTTAGCAGATTGATGTTTGGATTCGTAAAGGGATTTATTCAGTTTGTGAAACGATCAAGTATTGTACATTTTTTTTCATAATTAACAAGAATTAATAATCAGAAAAAAAAATTTTAAAAATAAGGAATATGTTACTTATAAATTAAATTTGTATAATTCATAATTGAATCGAATAATATACTTTCTAAATAATTGTTTCGCATTTCGATTTTCGAACTAACAAATAAACTGACATTCGATGAACTTGAAGAATGCAAGCGTCTAAGATAAAATTCATTATTATTTTTTTGCATTCTTTTATTGACGCGGAGCTGAATATTTGACGCAATTTATTTTCGTCATCGACTTAATTCGCTTCGTCGACCAATCGCTTGCTTTTTATCTCAAAACCGATGCACAACATGTACACGTTAATCTTAAGTTTTCAAGTTCAGTGAGAAATCAAACAATTACCGCCCAAAAGAGACGATTAACACGCCATTAAAAGCGATACCGATAATCAATTTTTAAAAATTCACGCCGCCAACTTTTTCTCAAAACAATTTTTTTTAACCAAAACCTGCTGCCGCCACTGCAGAGAAGACACAACCCAAGTCGGTCAGTGCCTGACGGAGGGTCCCGGACTCCTGTACGGCGAGTACCTCAGACTCGACAAAATCCTCTCGGCTCAGCGACTGCTCAGCAGCGTCTACGACAAAGAGGTCCACGATGAGCACCTCTTCATCGTCACGCACCAAGGTGAATTCGAATTATAAAAAGTTCTAAAATCCTCCATTTCTCGACACGCTAAAACCCGAAATTCTCCTCCCTGCAGCTTACGAGCTCTGGTTCAAGCAAATCATCTACGAGCTCGACTCGGTCAGGGCGCTGTTCAGCAACGACGAGAGGCAGCACGCGACGTACCAGCATGCGAGCCACCACCCCCGGAAAATTCTCCACAGCTCCGAGGCCATCGACGAGTCTCGCACCCTGGAGATCCTCAAGCGGCTCAGCCGAATCGTCCTCATTCTGAAGGTATACGTGGCCTAGAAAACGAAACTAGTATACCGATCTGCAGTCGCGAATCGAGTGACGAGACCGTGTCGCCGCGGCTTACGTTACGCAAAAGGCAGTTTGGTGCGCGGGGTGAACAACCCCCCGGGGCGACAAGCCAATTACTCGGCAAGGGGTCCTAATTGAATTAGCGAGCGACGATACTCGGCCAGCCGAGTTTTTCCTCATCCTATATGTATACCCTTTTGTTTTCTTCTCGCTCTCGCCTTTAATCTTTATCGCCCAAGCGACGTATATACCTGGGGCTTTTGTATTTTCGTTTTCCTCTCGGCGTCGGCTTCGCGTCGCGTTATCGCACCTCGTCACGAGAGCTCGAAATTTTTCCGAACGCCAGCTCTCTCGGCCTTTATCTGGAGAAAGCGATTTTGGGGGAGAGGCTAAGACGAGCGCGCGTCGGTGAAACTTCTATTACTTTGAAACGGATCCGTCTACTCGCGATAAGCGGATTTCAAAATCTGCCTTGACTCGATATTCGGCGAGTGAAATTTAATTGGCCCAAAAGCCTCGAAAGACACACGCACTCGTCTCTCACACGGGCGCCTCGCCCCTCCGCCGCCAGCGGCCACCCTCTCGCTACCCCAGCAACCCAATTCCAGAGCCGAAAAAGAAAGGAAACCCGATCGCGGAAGCGGCGGAGGACGCGGGAGCATTCCCGTTAAGTCAGTCAAGGCTCGCGCGTAATGCGCGTGTGCTTGTGCGCGCGTACGCGCCTGGCTGGGAAAGCGGGACCGAGGCGTCATTGACAAACCGAGATTGCGGGAAGGGTAAGCCGATACTCTCCCCCCGATACGCGACACCAGGCAATCCTCGCGATCTTTGCGCAATTGCCTCCTTAGTTTGCTGGTTCGCGAGGCAGAGGAGAGTTTTCTATATATCTTTGGCTGATTTGCCGTCGCGGACGGCGATGGTTTGATCGACGGATTTATATTCCGCTGATAGGAGGGAGGTTTAATAGGGCACCAGGGTGGAAATGAAAGCGTAAATCCAAGGCGACGATGACTTTAATTCGATGCTTTCAATGTGGAAGAGAATTTTTGTCGGTGTTTCCCAGATAAGAATGTTCTACTATAGTCATCTATTAGTTAGAATGAAACGGCTATTCGGAATGGTCGTTTCATCATTATTTACAATTCTTGCTTACCACGAGTATACTAATATCGCCTGAAAAATTTCGTCAGCTGTTTCTCCCAAGTAAAAAGTCCGTTTCGCAAGACTTAAAAATGTTTTTTAACTTTCAGTCAAACGGAGAAGAAACTTAATTGATAATAATAAGCTGGCGGAGCGTATACACTTATATCAATGCGTGTTCGAGATTTATAATTCTGCATCTGTCATCATTCGTGTAATTTCATTAAGCTTTTAATTACGTTGATGCTAGAAAAAAGGAATGCGAGTTATGTTATCAACAAACTTGAAACCCATTTCTAAACAAGCTATATAATCTCATAGAATATTGATTACGTTTAATGTGAATCAAATAGGAATTTTTATCAACATATTTTAGATTTGGAAACGTAGTGCTTCGTGAGATAAAAACCAAATTCAGAATATGAATGGTAGCGAGATCGAGCAAACTGCTGCGGATTTCAAATGCGCAACCATATAAATACAAACGTTAAACCCAACGCGTAAAATCGATAGTACGTCACCGTAGCACCGTTTAAGTGACAGATAATTTGCCCTTATTTAACCAACCACAAGAAATTTTATTTAAACAAGGTCGTGCCCGACTTTAACGCATCTGCCATCGCCTCTCTGTTTTCGCATTTATACTGTCACCCATAAAATTCGAGATTCATTTCTCATTAAAAATAAATGAATAAACTTTCCGAAAGAAATCATCAAAATTTTCTCATCTCGAAACTTATTCAAACGTCAAAAACTATCTTCCGACAGCTGCTGGTGGATCAGGTGTCGATCCTCGAGACGATGACCCCGCTGGACTTCATGGCGTTCCGGGACTACCTCTGTCCGGCCTCCGGCTTCCAGTCCCTGCAGTTCCGCCTGCTGGAGAACAAGCTCGGCGTGAAGCAGGAGCACCGCGTCAAGTACAGCCAGAGCTACACGCGCGTCTTCGGCCGCGATCCCAAGGCCGTCGAGGCGATCAAGCGCAGCGAGGAGGAGCCCAGCCTCAGCCATCTGGTGCAGAAGTGGCTGGCGAGGACGCCCGGACTCGAGACCGACGACTTCGACTTCTGGGGAAAGTACAGGCACGCCGTGGAAAAGATGATCGACGAACAGAAGGCCGAGGCCGAGGTGCGGTTGCGCTGCCCATTAAATAACACTATTTTAATGCACGAGCATTAACGAGTATAATTGAAAAATGAACGTTTACTTCAGTCGCAGAAGAAGGAGGAATTCCGTAAACACCTTCTCAGCAACGTGGCGGCCAGACAAGCAGTCTTCGATTCGATCTTCAACGAGAGCCTGCACAATGCTTTGGTTTCCCGGGGTGAGAGGCGCTTCCCTCATGCTGCCCTTCAAGGTGCAGTCATGATCACTTTGTACAGAGATGAGCCGCGCTTCAGTCAGCCTCACCAGATTCTCACTGCGCTTATGGACATTGATTCTCTCATTACCAAATGGAGGTGTAAGTTTACAAGTCTAAATCGCGTTCGATCATTCAATATTCTTCTTGTTATTCGTAAAATTTCTTGATTTTGGAATATAGATAATCACGTGCTGATGGTCCAGAGAATGATCGGTTCACAGCAACTTGGTACCGGCGGTTCTTCCGGGTATCACTATTTAAAAACTACTTTGAGGTGAGTAGAAATTAAAAATTTAAACGAAAGCAAAAGATTTTAATATTCTCTTTTCTTTCAGCGACCGCTACAAAGTCTTCGTAGACCTGTTCAATCTTTCGACCTTCTTAATCCCTAGACACTTGATACCACCGTTAACAAAACACATGAAGAGAAAATTGTCGATAGCTTGGGGCTGCTGGGGTATCGAAGAAGAGGCTGTAATACTCGAAGATTCGTTTACAAACTCTACTTCTTCCACTTCCTCGGTAGAAGAGAAACACAAAAAAGGCAAAAACCAAAACGGCAACAAGATGCTTGTCGACAGCGGCGAAAGTTCTTGTAGCGATTGGGCTGGAAACAATGGTTCTGATGACTAAGATGGAAAAATCATTTCGCAAATAATTGTTTACACGTTTTTGAAATATATTTTTTAACTTTTATTGTAGACTTCTTTTTGCCTACGTTTGTATAAATATAATAACATTACAAAAAGTTATTGCTTTCCTTTCAGTTAATAACAATTGATTACGAATATCAAATACGTATATATAAACGCGTAAAAATACTTGTTCGTTCGCAAAGTTTCGTTTTGTTCGACTGTCGTTTGTTCGTTTGATTCTACGTCAATCTCGATTATATGAATAAATCTTTGAAATGATTCTTTAACTTGAAAACTCGTTAAAACAATATAAACATTGATAAGTTCAAGTTAAGCAAATCGTTGAGTCTAATTATTTTCTACTGTAAATCCGCTACACTGCTTAACTAATTAATGAATCGACTCCATCGATTATTAAATTGTAAAACACTATTAACAATACATTTGGAAACTATCACAATTTCATTACTTTCGTTTTAATCTTCCAATTTCCTTCAATAAACTACGTCAATCGAGGAAACTTCATTCGCTATTCCTGGAATTCAAAAATAGAAAGAACAACGAGATCTATGAGATGTAAATTTTTAATTTAAAATATAAATCTAATGAAATCTTACCACAAAGATTACTGCCAATCGCAATATATAAATAGCCTTTGTCTCCAAAAGATGGGCCCCAAGAATTCCTTACGATATAATAAGGAGTCGGGGAAGTTTTATCGTATCCTACGATCTGTACAGCATGATTTAAACTAGTAAACGCACCGTCGCAGTGAAACTGAATAACACCTCCAAGATAATTCTGCCAAGAAAGTGCATTGACTGCTGCTGCAACTGGTCCTTTTGTCGCGATTTGCTTTATGAGCGCCTCTTCGGCGTTTACGTAACTGGAAATGCGTGTCAAATTTAATTCATATTCGAGATGATTCGAAATATTTATAAAATGGTTACCGAATTTATTACTTGTAAAAATAAAAAGTAAAATATTTTAAGTAATGAACCGATTTTCTAGTAATTATTTAGAAAAAAAAATTGTCTAACACACGTTTCCTAAGATAGAAATTACAAGTCCTTCACTTTCAAGGCCAACAACTCTTCTATCTTTAAATAATAATCAAGTAGGAATATTATATAACAAAGTCCATATATGGTAACCAATGGCATTGATAATGCTACTAGTAAGCAGAATTTATCCAATGGTGAAACATTTAAAAAATTTTAGATTAAAAATATAAAATTACTGTGATATGTTTAATTTGTCAAACTTACCTGTCACAGGTAAAGCCTGATACACGAACACCTTCTTGGACACCTTTGGCACTTAGCCTGATAAAAAAATATTACAAATTGTTATGGAACTTAAAATTTTTCTATAATTCAATAGCAATTCTATGGATTTACTTTTTTATTTTGCAAACATTGGTAATCCTTGTAAGAGGATAAGTCACTTCTGGCACTATTTTTGTTTTTGAAGCTACCAGCCATTCTAATAAACTACAAATATCTCCTCCTTCACAACCAAAATTACCATTTCCTGCACAATCAATCATCTATAAATCAATAGATTTTTGTTAATTATTCAAGTTTAAAATTTAAAAAGCAGTTGCATTACTAATAACATCTAAAAATACCTCTTGAACACTAAATGCATGTAAAGTTTTATTTGTTATGGCAAACATTGACTCAACAGTTTCTATAGTACTATAAGCCCAACAAGCTCCACAGTTTCCTTGGCTCTTAACTGCAGTAACTGCTCCTTTTTCTCTCCAATCAAATTTTTTTGGTAACTCTACAGGTGCTCTTTTAGTACGTTTTAAAGAATGATCGTGGTGGTAAAGGCACTGATGGTGTCGCTGACTACGAGTTGGAAGATCTGAATGGAGATGCAAGTCAAGAAACTCTTGCTCTGTCATATCAGAATAATTTGTTAACCCATATCTTGCACTGTCTTTTGTGCTTCTCAGTTTATTTAAATTTTCTATTGTTCTAAGTGATCTCTAAAAATAATTAAAATCTTTTTAATAAAAATTCAAATCTTCTAATATTGTTTACATAGAATTTAATTTTATGAAATTAAAATAAAAAAATAAAATTTTAGTAAACCAATTTAAAAAATCTTCATTACATTTAAAAAATTGTATTTAAAATGAGAAAGCAAATAGTTTAGCAAATTTTAATTTTTAATTTTTTGAGGAATAATTGACATTGTATGATTTAATTATGAATGAAAAAATTTCAATTTTAGAGTAAATAATAAGTAAAAAAATAATGACAAACAAATGAGTTCACAAAAATGATAAACTCCATTTCAAGATGTTTATCAACTATAACACACTGGACACTCATTGTATCAAAATAAAACAACGCCCCACTTGTCGCGATTGTTGTCTCATCATAACCTTAAACAACCGAATCCATTTAAATTTATATACCTGAAATCGCTCAAATCTCCTCTCGTATTCTGCCGGATCAGATTTGTATGACTTTTTGTACTCCGATACATAAGTCTCAAATAATTTCGCATCTTCTAAACTCGTATCCGGTCCTATTCTTATTGGAATCGCCAGAAAACAGAGACTCACTATTAAAATGGTCAACGCAATCGTTTTCGGCTCCATCTCGCATTTTCTATCACCGGCCGAATGAACTAGCGACTTTTGCCGTAAGATTAAAGGCACTTTTTAAGTACGGTCGCTACCGCGGCACCGCGCGCCTCTTCTGCAGCGCTTGTATTTGTACGCACGAGAGAAAAACGTCATACTATCGAGGCTTCCATTCTCAGAAGCCTAATACAGCAGAAAAATGAAGAGCACGTACGCGGTATACCACGTGATTAAATAAAGTCGCTAAACGCAGGGCCGGCAATGACAGTGCCCCTTAATGAATTTCCAATATTTCTTATTTTGTAATGAATGTGTTGTAAATTAATTTGTAATAAAATGCAGAAGGTACTCCATGTAAAGTAAATGTTGATGGATCAAGTTGTTCTTTTATTAGCTGTGTAAATATTCTATTATTGCATGATGGTTGTATTCACGCTTATTTATCTAGTTTGTGAAAAAATTTGGAAAAAATACTAAAGATTGTACTGAACATATCATTAAACTTTCATAGTTCTTATCAAAGTTAATTGAATAAAAAGAAAAGCATAACTTATATTAAAATAACTTAAAGGTTTTTAAATAAAAATAAAAAACATAAGAATACTTTTTTTAGATTTTTTTAAATTTTATTGAAAATTTAAAAGTCCACAGTATCTTTAAGCAGATACTGTGTTCAAAGGTGCGTTCAAAGGTACTGGTGGCAAATCCTTAACTACTTTAGCTTCTGAAGCAGGAGCAGCATAGAAAGACTCTTCTTTCGGTTCCTGAACAATAACGTTATCAGGAAGCGGCTTTTTCGGGCCGCTCTTGCCATTAGGATCCCATGGAAGCATAATTTTGACTTTTATTCCCAAGACACCTGCAAGTAGATATGTAAAATTAGTAAAAAGTTAATGAAGTAAAGAAAATTTCAAGTAAAGAGAAATCAGTAATATATATATATAGTTTGTATTGTTATAAAATATATATATAGTTTACAATTTGAAGAATTAAGAAAATTAATATTGCTTGAAAAAGATACATTACCTTGCCTGAGAAGTACGTGACGAGTAGCTGTGTTTACGTAGTCATTTGTAGGTTCACCTGAGTGAATCATTAATCCATCGACGAACTTCATGGACTTTGCTCTCTGACCGCGGAGCTTTCCACTGACAACCACCTCGCAACCCTTGGCTCCAGATTCCATAATGAACCTCAAGACACCATAGCAGGCTCTACAAATAAAAAAATTGATAATTAATATTTATTTCAAGAAAACTTTCTAACTATAAATATAAATACATTTTTATTTCTGTTGACCATTAACCAATGAGTAATAATGCTCATAATTAAAGTTATAAAATATTTAAAATATTGTATTTTTAGAACTGCATAGTAGCCTCCCATATTTTTAGATTTACATTAAAGAAGGGTTTTGAGCCAGTTTATTAAATAAGTAATTTTTTAATTTATAAATGAAATAGACTCAGATTGTTACAATTGTCAGAATAGAAATGATTACTGAAGAAGTATTATTATAAGTAAAAAGTAATTGATGTTTGTTATATAAATATTTCAATTTTTAATTTAATTTGTATACATTACTATCAACCTTTAATTTATTTAAATTTAACATTTTGTCAACTTCCAAATAATTAAATAAATTGATCTAAATAAAAATGAAAACAAAGATGTGCAGAAGTGGTAAAGGTACATACCTTCGGACAGCTAGTCCACCAATTAGTTTATATCTCAAGCTTTCAGCCTGCGCAATGGCACAAAGGCCACGTGTGGCAACTTTTTCAGCATAAAGTTCAATGCTGTGGTCCTTGAAGTTGAATCTTTTTTGAACAACAGAAGTCAATTCTCGTATTCTCCGTCCCTTCTCACCCAGAACGCTTTGGGTATGAGTGGCCAATAAAATAATTTCGGTTCTCTGAGGGGTGACTCGCACCTCCACACCGGAATATCCATCTTCAGCAAGCTCACGAGTCAAGAACTCATTGAGCTCAGCTTTGAAGACTCCGTCTCCAACAAACTAGAAAGATATAAAATTTATTATTTACTGAATGTAAATTAAGATATATTTTATTGTACATAAATGCTTCAGAGAGTGGAAGATTCAATAGCTATTAAATATTTTTGATTAGAAAGAATAGATCACTTTCTGTTGATAAATAATCCCTTTTCGTAGTAAAATATCCATAATTTACAATGTTTAAAGACAAAATTATGAAAAAGTAACAATAACTGAGTCATTGATACTTTAAAACTACTTGTTAGAGATGTTAAACTTTTATAAAAACAAATAAATCTTTTTGTGCTAAGAACCAAGTAATATTAAATCTATAATATAATCGTTAAAATAAATAAATTCAGTTTTAAAAAACAACTTTCAAAGAATTTCATTCGATCAATAATATAAAATTGCAAAAAAAAAGAAATCAGTTTCTCATTATTGCAAATGAGAGGTTATGTATGTTTGACACTTTCAAAACACAAATGCACTGACACTATACAAAATCAGGTAATTGCATAAAAAATTAGAAGTTTCACTAATAAACAAACACTGATAATTCATACAAAGCGGTTCGTTCAATTTTGCAAAAACTAATAAAATCTGCGGTAGAGAGAAGCATGAAAGAACCGCTTTATCCAAATTTTCATCCGTGGAATCCAAGACTTTCGTATGCGACTTCCGCACTCAAATTGCAAAAATATCGTTAACAAAACTCGGTGGTTTTTGCTGGTCGATGTATTTTTTTAATTTCAAATACAAATCTTGATATTTGGACACAAACCTTCCGTTTTTTCGAAATAGTCGCTACAGCCATGTTTACTGCTCACGAGTCACGACAGAAAGGAGAAAAAGGCAAACGGAAGATGCAGAACTCGTACTCGTGCCCTAGGTGTTGGGAACCCTGAATCCTTGACAGCACATGCGCAGTAGCATATTACTAGGTGAGTCAAAAATGAGTATTGCTTTGAATTTTGGTTTTTACATTTTATATATTTTATTACCTATTATTGTTTATGTGAGGTAGAAATATTTTGAAATATGTCCTCGCAGTTACAATTATAATTAATTAAAATTTTAAAGATTTTTAAGCCTTTCTTTTACTGATAAAACTATAATTTTTTAACTAAATGAATTTCGATTTATTTAAATATTATAGTTTGTTAATCAAAGTTACAAAGTTATTTAAATTTTAATTCATTGTTTAAATTTTAATTGTTAAATATCAATTTTTAACATTAACTGTGAACGTCTAAAAAATATAATAAATATTAAAATCTTAAAATGCATACATATTTCAACTTCTGAAGGAAAGTTTCTCCTAGACGATATAAATTTTCAAACACTTGTATATACGAATCTCCGGAAGCTCTTTTGTAGAAACTGCACCCCCGCAGTGAAGGAAAAGGAAGAGACGTTAACAGATGCGTCAGGTGAAAATCAGCCAAGCATACAGACATGAGCCATTTCAGGACAAAACTGCTTCGAAAATATATACTTAATTTTAGAAAAATAATAATTTTTAGTTTTTCTGTCTAATATAAAATTAAATATTAGTTGTTTTAATTCATTATTAAGTTTCGTAATATATTTTACTAAAATTTTATGTAAATAAAATAGTTTTAATTAAAAATGTATGAAATTTTTTGATTTAATTATGGCCGCAATATTCGTTCCGTAAATAAGTTAAATTATTAAAGGCAATGATTAACCAATTAATAATAAATACATTTAATATTTTTGCGCTATTAATGTAGTGTCGGAAAAATACGCTTTATTAATTACCAATGATAAAAACATAATTAATAAAACGCTAAAGTTTTAAACCCATTAATCATTTTTCGTAATAAACAAATAATAAAATTTAGAACAACAAGTTAAAAATATTAAATAACTTTGTTTTTACAATTTTATCGTTAATTCTTATTATTTCTATATGATATTTTTTTTCTTCTAAAAGAAAGATATTGAAGCTTTAAAAAGTATCTTAAATTTCGTCTTTATGAAAACAAGTTTTTTAATTTTGAAAATTTTATTTAATAATTTAATTGACGTTTTTTAATCATCATTCACAGAAGTAAGTATTTATATTACATTTGTAAAAAAGTAAAATGCTCATAATAAATATTCAAATATTACATGTTTTAAAAATCATGCAATCACAGATCAAGAGGGTGAACTATAATGGTTTTCGAGAAACGGCAAACGCTCCGAATCGAAACAGATAAAGTAAACAAAGAGCAACAACAAACTTGTGTTTAGAATCATGATGACTACATTCTCTGCTTTTAAAAAATATATCAAAATATGCAATATATTTCAAGCAAGCCTCTCTTGCCGGTAGTGGCGTCCGCGGCGAAAAGTGCGCATCCCACTAAATCTCGCTTTTCCGGCACCTTAGTCGGGGAACGCGTCTCGGTCGGCCAGAACCGCGAAACGGCGCTCGCCGCTCAAAAACAAGCAAGCCAAGTTGCCGCCGCCGCTAAGTAACACCGACAGCAGCAAAGCACATCGGCTAAGCCCTCAGCATTTAAAGCAAGTGGAACGCCAGGAGGGAGAGGACCGCCGATTTAAAGGGCAGAAAGCTTTTGGTTCGCCGGCTGCGGTGCCGCTCGACACTCACACACACAGGGCTTCGCGCAATCAGCTGCCATTGCTTGCAGGACTCGTCCTTCTCTCTCCGCGGTGATAATCATCATAGTAGCACTCGGGCGGCCGCGCAGCTGTTTTCCCAGTGGCTCTCCCCCCTTTCCCCCTGCACTCCCTACCTCCCCCGTAGAACGTTCGCGCAGCTCTTACTTACACATATAGAGACGCGCGCGCACTACGGCGTTTAGAGGAGACGCTCTCCGCTTTTGCGTTTCGGCTCTGCGTCGTTCCGAGTAGGAAGGTGCAAGTATTAAAAACGAGAGAGATGCGCCTGATGTCGTAGCTTCCACAAAATATACGCTCGCTCGCTTAGATTGGAAGCTTCAATGAGACTGTGTGCGTTGTGTTTTGGCGTCAGGATGTAGCGTATAGTATCTACTCTGCTCGCGTCCCTGAGTCTCCAAGCCGAGAGACTCTCCGAGCCTTACGTACACAAGCCGCGGGGGTGGCGATTCGCTGGGAGAATCGCAAAAATTTTAAAAAGGGAGTCCGGCCAATTGTTGCTAAGTCGAATGCAATTTCGTACCGAGTTCGAGGACGAAAAGCACAAAGGAGTGAGGGAGCTACTGTTTGGCCTTTGTTGGGGGGCTTTGGGGATGAGTGAAGGGGAGAACGAAGAAGTGCTTTGATTTCAAAAGCTGCTGAAGCTTCAAGTTCACTGAATATCTTGGGCTGCTCTGCGGTAGATGTAGCTTTTGCAGGAATCATGGATCCTTCAATGTACGTTGCCTACGCACCCCAGACCAATGGACTTCCCTTGGAGTCCAAACTTGCTACCTACATGGTAAAATATTATTGTTTTTGTTGATTTTCTGATTGGAGAATTATGAAGAATGTGGATTTGTTACAGAATCGACAGGCACCAGGAATGACATTAAATGCTGCTAATGTCACAAAGCATTTAGCCAACTTGTCATTGGATTCAGCAAAGAAAGTTGTGGCCAATATTGGACCTGAACTCTTACCTGGTAGGATAAATAGCAATAGCACATCTCCTAATATATTTAATAATTCTTATCATCATTCCCAAGAAAATGTTGGAGGTACTACATACTTCTATGTTCAAAACCCTATTGTTGATCACGGTCTTTCTGTTGTTGAAGGTGAAGCTGAAGAAGTAAGTTGTAAAATAATAAAGTACTCATTTTCACTAATACTTTACATTAATTTTAAATCATTTTAAAAGCAGGTTGAACTTCAGCAATTAGCCTACGTTTATCCTGGTACACAAACTTATCTACAGCCAATGAAAGATGCATCAAAGACCGTGGTACCTAAAATTAACAGCAACAGTAACAGTAGTCATAGTGTTAACAATAGTATACCAGAAACTCAAAGGATTCAGGGAGGACCTCAGGAATCTGCTTCACCACCACCTCTCCAATCTTATTTTGTTAGTGATCTGATAAAACAAGAAATCCTTCAGAAAAATATATTGGCATTAGCCCCACCAGATCCAGTAAGATTCCCAGATATACCTGTTGAAGTTGAACATTATCATGATTTAGTTCTTTTAGACGATGAAAGAAAAAAAAGAAATATTACAGGCTACATGGAAACAACTTACAAAGCAACAAATTCAAAAAATGGAATAAAGTATTGTTTACGCAGAATTCATGGTTTGTATTTACAAAAAAATATTGATGTTTAGTTGAATCTGGAATATAAGCTAAATGGTTTTTATGTATTTCAAATTTGTTACTAATAATTACTTGTTTTCTATATTTTTAGCTTCCATAAGAATAAGCAATTATTATACATTTTTTTGTTTCAAACGTTTTATTTTGCAGAATTTCAACTTACAAACAAACAATGTTTGGGATATGTTGAATTGTGGAAAAGATTAACGCACACAAATATTGTTCAATTACGAGAATTTTTTTTCACGAAAGCTTTTGGTGATGATTGTAAGTATAGCAAAAGTCTTAATTTTTTTAAATTTCTCTATTTGAAATTAAAATTTTAAATTTTTTACAGCTGCAGTATTTGTATACGACTATCATCCTGGTTCTGAAACAATGATGAAAAGATATTTTCCAAAAAATGAAAATAATGGATACTCAGACCCATTTTCTCCAGACGCTCCGCGTCCTTACAGTCACACAAAAAATACGTTACTCAGAAACCAGCATAACAGTACTCTACTTCCAGAG